>NCQV01092113.1:1163-26627 GCA_002740545.1 Lophocereus schottii | reverse complement strand
TTGACTAGGTTTTAATCAAGGAATTTTTTTTAAAGAAGAATATAAACAGTGAAACATGGTTAATTTGGGGTGTTACACCACTTGACTCGAACATTATATAATTTTTCTTTAATTATCTTTTATTTTTCTCTTAGCAATAATGGTTATTCATTATATCAAATCTTTTGGACACACATTATATAACTAATGTTTCATCTCGTAAATTAAGCAATAGTACCCTTACTTTTTCGGCTCCATTATCATAAAATAACATCATACGCAATTTATAAATTAGATAACTGGAAAAAATGGATATGAAATGATGTGAAGCAATGATCTACTTCTAAGAAAATCAAGCAAAATATGCCAAATAATAGAAATCCGATATTTTTATGGAAATGAATGTGTTCTAGTATTACTTTAGATAACTCCTCTACAGAAATCTAAATTTTTGATGCTACAATTAAAACGTAATATCTTATACTTCTCTACTTCCTTTTTGTTTGGTTTCAATTCTAATTCACCTTTAACTACAATACTATCGATAGGAAATGGACAGGTCTTGTGTTATGATCAATCTCTTAATAAAGTATATCTAATTAGGTAATGGTAGGTTGGTTAACAAAAATATCGAATTATTAAATGGGTTATTAGGAGGCCCAACTGCTCTGATCCGTCAAGTTGCTCTATACGGGCTGACTTATTAATGACCCAACCCCTTATTGACCTTATTTTAATGTATGGGCTGACCCGCCTAACCTAAACATGACCTAAGTCTTTGCCCGCCCATACATGATGTTTGTACATTATAATGAAAAAGTTTTAGTATTTTTAATATTCTTTTAAGAAATCACAATTGTCATGTTTTTTTCATTAAATATTGACAATTTTAAGCAATAAATATGCTTGATTTTCAATTTTGAAAAAAGAAAATGATTAATAAAAAAGGCGCTCTAAACCCATTGAGTCGACCCGAAACCCGAAAAACCGAAATACACCCAACCGTATTTTACTCGAACCCGAAATACACCCGACCTGTATTTTATTCGAACCCGAATACAGTTGTTTTGTATTTAATCTACCCGCCCGAATTAACCGGTATACCAAACACCATCATCAAGTCCTAATTAGCTCCTTCTAGCAATAATTCTTGAAGTTTGCAAGAATTTAACCCAACCTAGTGGTGTTGATGATCAAGATAGAACAAAGGCACTAAAAAAAGGGATGTTTGAGTTTTGAAAGGTGAATTTAGTTCTCAAATCCTTTGAGATTGATACTTAAATCTCTTCATAACCCCCAATACAGCAAACCCATATTTGGGGTGGATTTAGGTTGCTTAAACGTAGAGTTTTGGAGAGATTGAGGAGAGAGAAAATGAGATTAAGCACTCATAGAAGAAAGAAATAAGGGAATTGCAAAAAAGTGAATCAAAGGCTTAAACTTTCTATGTTTTCATTAATAGAGATGAAAGAGTTTACGAAAACTAAGCTAAAAAGATAAAATAGCTGCTAATACCTAAGATAACCTAAAAGATCCAAAAACCCCCTTTTTTAAAGCCCTTACCTCATCGTCCTAAAGAACAGCATAGCAGAGAGGGGCACGATCGTGCCACATGGTGCCCCTTTGCCGAATCTCTGGTCTCGTTTTTCTTGTAAGTCCTACTTCACACCACGCCTTTGTTGATTTTTGGCACTTCCTTGTTGATTATGGCACTACCTTCTAGCTAGGCTTTAAGGTGGGTTGGGTCTTATTACAAGTTGGACTTTTTTCTTCTTTATTCCTACAAAATACTAAACACTAATAATTAGCTAAATTAGAGATTATTTGTGAGCTAAAATCTAGTATGACGTAGTCAAAACCTTGCCCAATTGAGAACCGAACAAATACACCCACACCTAAATTTTGCTCGTTCTTGAATAAAACATGAGGAAATCACTTTTCATAGGCTCGACAGTTGCATTTAGTAAATGCAATAACCCCTTTAAACCCCTTGGTTCCCTAATTGGATGAGTGTAGTCTTATGATGGTATAAGGATGACAAACCCACAAGTTCTTAAAAAAGAAAAAGGAAAATAGAAAGTAAAAGGGAAATTTTTTCCCTTTTTTCACAAACTTTCACAAAGCAACATCAAATGGGTAATCATGCATTCCTTAAGTCAACAACTCACCCTAAGTACCATAGACACAAAGCACATGCATAGGGCACGCAATCAAGGCTCATGGCCTTCCTAAATGACAACCATGGGTTCATTCTAATCTTTTTCAATGATGAGTAAACTATGGTCAACTCATTTTAAGTCATGTGCAACTCTCCTCTCAATTGTTTGAAATAATAGTATGGTTGCACTCATGCTTAACGCCAAAAATACAGTCTATTATATGTTTGGTCTAGTTCTCATTCTCCACCACTAGGATACACATGCACTTTGATGATCAAGATGACTTTTTGAGGGTTGCAATAGTTTGCGTTAAGGGTTGAGGACAGGATCACATTTTGAGAATGAGGAGCTAAGTTGGCATACTAATGAGCTATCACATTCACCACCATCAAACATATCCCTCACAATCACACACCCTATCTAATAATGTGAGACGATGAATTAAGTATATCTTCCACATAAACCATCCATGCTAAGACTTTTACTTCTTTTTTTCTCTTTTATTTGGGTTTTCTTTTTGTTTTTGATTTGTTTTCCTTCATCATTTTTCCTTTTTTTTAGGACAAAAGACACTTGGCAAAAAGGTTTACATCCAAATAACTCATTCTTAATTTTACAGACTCAAGTCAATCCTCACAATTGATTCTTTCCTTATTTATATACCACAACAAATATGCACTCCCTCACATCATTTCCCAACCCCCTTATCGTAGTGATACTTACTAATCTTGGCTTAGGTAAGGGCAGTGTTCAAGGCTAAAGGCTAATATAGTGGCCAAAGGCTAACAGAGTGGGTCACAACAAGAATAACGATATTTAAGGCTCAAAAGGGTGTAACAAGGGATACAAGTATGCACAAAGGAGACTTTGGCTAATGTGGCTATAATCATGCACAAAGAATGCCTCTTTTCTCTCATCAATCATGCAAATGTAATATGCAGTTTCAAAGAGAATTACAGCAAATTCTAGCGAGTAACAACTTTGACTGAGCCTCTCTAAAAGGAAATGAATGACCACAAGTGATGAAGCGATCTGATTAGGCTCAAAATCACACGGGTCCACCTACCACGCCTACTCTCATGTGTTAGGCCAAACTAAGCTTGTATCGTCAAGAGCTTGGACCTCCTATCCATCATATGCACCCTAATTGTATGTTATTTGCATCCAAGGTGAGAAGGGATCATTGCCAACAAAAGTCACACATTTTCCCCCTAAAACTCTCTATCTATAAGAAAATGGAAGACCTTTTTGAGTTTTCGAGAAAAAAACGCTTTTTCTTCTTTTTCAAAAATCATGGAGGAAGGACTCCTCACTCCCATACTTAAAGAACACAATGTCTGCATTCTGGGAATAAGAGCTCTAAAAAGGCAAGAAAGGAGGAAGGAAAAAGTAGGAAAGAAAAGGAAAAGGTATATATAAGAGAGAAGAGGAATAAAATGGATATGACCGTACATGAATGCATAAATAATGCAAATGCAAGACTAATCTAAATGCAATTGTGTACATTGCCTGCACTTCTCAGGCCCATTGAATCACTTCACTCAATCCACTGCACGTGGATTGCACGATCACAACACCCAAAGCCAATCACAACCAAATTGCTCCTCAAGTAGCCATCACAAGCACAATATCTTAGCAAGGAGGGGAGCGGAATGAAGAGATAAACCACTTAGTCTACATGAGATACCTCCCCGTAAATATTCATACTCAATAGCCCTAGCAAATATAATATGCAACGAAGAGTAAGGGATGAATAAGGGTTACAACTCACAGTCATTCAGCCTCATCAAGCCCAGGTGGTGGCCAAAGATGTGGTGGAGATGTCGAGAATATCGACGAGCTCCCTTGATCACTCGGGAAAGGATGGAATAGTTGCTCCAATTGTCGGATGACCTCAGTTGGTTGCCATATGAGCAAATTCATTTGTCTTTACTCCTCATACTCTCAAGCCTCTCTTATGGCTCGCTCCTTCTCTCATCACATTCGCCTCACCTCTCTTTCCTCTTGACAGTCCACAAACCCCATAAAATAAGTTACCCTTCCTCATTGGACTTCATGTGTTCAGTCATCCAAGAATGTCTTCACGGACCTCATTGTACCTCTCTCATAGACCGGCTATCTCTTCTTGGAGGTTGTAGAAAGATTGGAGGAAAGTGGAGTCAAATGGTAATTGGGTTGTGGAAGAAGATCCCCCATCTCAAAGTAGGGTTATTGTTGATATTGTGATTGTGATTGGGGTTGTAGGATTGGTTCATCCTCAACTTGGGTTCCACCAGTTGTTGGGCATCAAAATATTAGGCCCAGTCCATGAGAAATTGGGATGTTTAGCCCACCCCGAGTTATAAGTAGGAGAGTAGGGATCAAATTTTGGCCTTTAGAAGGCCACATTCACATGACCTTGGCTTGTAGCAAATTGGTGAGTAAATAGGGGACATGCCCTTAGGGAACGGTCGGTGGATTAACATTGAGAACATGAAACCATTTAGAAAAGGGGAAAGTTGGTTGAAGCTTAAGACAACATAAAACCCTACAACATATTTTCTAGGGCGATAAATCTAGTCTCAATATATGTGATATCTGCAACCGCCTAAATCCCTCCCTTTTGGCTATTGATTCTAGCACCTAAACTCCCATCCCTTGTGGTTTTCCATTGCAAGGTGTTTTCTGCTAACTCTTCTAGTAAATATCATGCCTCAGTCTCACTCTTGTCTAAGAAATGACCTTGGCACATAGATTCCACCATGGTCCTCATGGCTTGGTCAAGGCCCTCATGAATTATTTGGAACAAACGCCAACGTTCTAGATCATGGTGTGGACTTTGAGCAGGCAAGAACTTAAATCTTTGAAAGCACTTCCAAAAGGACTCTTTCTAAAGTTACACAAAGTGGTTGATTTCATTCCTTAGTTTCGCGGTTTTACCATTCGGGAAATATTTTCTTAAGAAAACCCTCAAAAATCCATCCTATATGGAAATGGAATTTTCTAAGAGGCTATACGTCCACTTTTTCACCGAGTCTTTTAATACAAAAAGAATGAAACACAACCTAAGAATGTCTTGGGACACATTGGGGAATTGCATCATCGAGCATACTTCCTCAAACTCACTTATAAATAGGTAAACAACACCATCTCCACTGAATTTGGGAAGCATGATCGTATATTGAGAACTAAAGGAAAATTGGACATCCCTACCAAGTTATGGGATTTGAAAATAAGATGGATTAGTGGATCTTCGTGGGTAAAAGATTTAGTTTAGACTCCTGAGAGCCAAATGAGGAGGAAGGGGAGGCCCTTGAACTTGTTCCTCTAGCATTTCTGTGAAATCAAATGCAATATGGTTAGGGTTCCTCAGTGTGAGGTGGTGAAATTTCAACACAAACTAACCTCCCACAACTAGGGGACTTTGTCTAAGCACTCATTCATTCTTATCTTCTTTTTTAGGAGGTTTTCTTTTCCAAAATTTTTTGGATTTTTCTAAATGACCAAAACTAAGCTATGTACAACAATTAAGTCTAAGTCAAAAGCGAATCTAACACCATCATCTCCGACTATACTAAACTACTTTAACATGCAAATTTAAACTAGACTAACCTAACTAAAAATCACTGAGCATATTTAAATAATACATAGCACGTAAGAAGCAGGGTGATCGGGGCTCGACATGGTCGGTGGCACGACATGACCACCAATATAACACCAACATTCCTCAAAAGATCACCCAAAAAAAGAAAACTAACCTAAAATTCCATTAATCCTAAGAAATACAATAAAAGATGAAAAGAGAGAAGATTATGCTTACTTTAGCATCCATTGATGATCAAGGTCTATGGCCAAATGAACTTTTCAACCACACTTAATTGCCAAACACCATCATCAAGTCCTAATTAGCTCCTTCTAGCAATGATTCTTCAAGTTTGGAAGAATCTAACCTAACCCAGTGGTGTTGATGATAATTTTGAGAGGTGGATCTAGGTCTTAAATCCTTCGCGATTTGATACCTAAATCTCCCTCAACCCCCAATACACCAAACCTATATTTAGGGTGGATTTAGGTTGCTTAAAAGTAGAGTTTTTGGAGAGATTAAGGAGAGAGAAAATGAGATTAACTACTAATGGAAGAAAGAAACAAGTGAATTGCCAAAAAAAAACTCAATCAACGGCTTCAACTTTCTAGGTTTCCATTAATGGAGATGAAAGAGTTTACAAAAAACTAAGATAGAGGGGGAAAATAGCTGCTAATAACTAAGATAGGCTAAAAGATCCAAAAAAGCCCTTTTTAAAGCCCTTATATCATCGTTCTAAAAAGCGGCTAAGCACAGGAGGGCACGGTTGTGCCACATGGGAGGTTGCCCCTTGTGCCAAATCTCTGGTCCTGCTTTTCTTCTCAGTCATACTTCGGGCACTCCCATGTTAACTTTAGGCACTCACTTGTAGATTTTGGCACTCTCTTCTAGCTAGACTTTACAGTGGGTTGGGCCTTACTCTAAGTTGGAAGTTTTCTTATTTTTCCCTACAAAACATAAAACGCTAATAATTAGTTAAATTAGAGGTTATTTATAAGCTAAAATCTAATGTAAAATAGGTTAAAACTTTGTCTAAATGAGAACAAACAGTTAGTTTGGAGTTGATGGAGGCGATTGGGGGGTGAGTGGAGTGTGTGAATTGTGCATTTGGAGCCTTCTAATATTGAAACAAAAAGGCTGATTAGTTGAAGGGGGTATACAACAGTAGGGGGGATGATAGAGATGGGGATGATAGAGAGGGATAAGAATGATAAAGATGGGGATGGTAACGCTGGGGAGAGAATAGGGATTTCTTTAAAAGTTTTGGAGCTTGGGGTTTCTGGGTTTGTTGGGGTTTGTCTACATTTGATGTTAGAGAGGGGACTAAGGGAGAGGTTATGAGTGACACCCACGTACAAATGGTTTGGAGAAAAGTTATTTTTTTGAAAATTTGACTGATAACTGATGGGTTCTATCAAAATTTTTTAAGATCTTGGTGGGATATGTTAAAATCCTTCACTATTGAGTTATTGTACAATCATTTTGATGGATAACTCCGTCAAAAATCTATTCTTACTCCTTAAGTTCTGATTTGGTTATAGTGAAAAGCTTGGCCCATCTATATCCTATCTTGTTGATTAAAATTTTCGATTAAATTATTGACCACCGTTTTTCCATAAAAAATGTCTGTCAAAAATTGAATGTTTTCTTGTACTGTCTATATGGGAATGCATTGCAGAATTGTAAGAAACAGATTAAAGGGGACCCAAGACCTAAAGTTCTACAACCTCCTTAGCATTCTTCTGAGGTTGTCGAGAGGCTTTAAAAGGTACCAGAAGATCTACTTAAGGCCCTTAGATTTGTTGGAGTAAGAAGAGAGCTCCTATTGAAAGAGTGTAGGGGCAATTCATTTCGACCTTCACGAATTCATGATGAGGATGTTGTTTCTAATACTAGGCAAAGTATGGCTTCTGCGGGTAATAAGAACCTCAGAAAAGCCTAAGTTGATGAATAATATAGGCATTTAGGATGAATCTCCCTTAAAGAAATAGGAAATAAATGTCTTAGTGCAATAAGGTAATAACGTTGGCTGACTACTTAAGGCAAAAGTTACTTTGGATATGCGGGGCAAGATCGCTGGGTCAATTTGTAAAGGGTGGTCTTATATTACTAATACTACAACTGATATGAGAAATATGATCTGGCTTGTTTGGTAACTAGATTATTTTACGTGTATGTTCTATTGGTACATAAGCAACTTGTACATGCTCATATCAAGCATACGGCTACTCAACAGGAGTTCTTCTATCCATGTTATGCTTCTAACAATGATATCATAGGAGATAACTTTGGGATATACTAGAGGATATTAGTTTCTATATGACTCATTGGTTGGTTGCAATGGATTTTTGTGTTCTTAGCAAAGAGAGAATGGGAGGAGCACCAGTTAATTTCTAGGAGATGTTAGATTTTTGCCATTATATTTATCAATGCCAGTTACAGAAGAACCAACATCAAGGTAATATCTTTAAGTAGACTAACAAGCAATAAGTTGGGGATAGAACTTTCCAGGTTGGATAGAGTTTTCATCAATGAAAATTAGGTTATGTAGTTCCTAAAAATTCATTATCATATTATTGTGGTGGATTGTCATACCATTGTTGTCTACTTATCAATGCTCATCAATCATGATGCTTCTCAAAAATAGATTCCATTTAAGTTTTATAGTATGTGGCACCATTGTTAGAGTATCCTACAACTAGTTTAAGTCAATTGGTAACTTTAAGGAGAGAGAGTCCTAAGATCAATATATAAAGTTGTGAAGAAATTAAAGAATTTGAAACAAATACTTTGAGCATTTCATCAATCTATTTTTTCTCATCTTCAGATTAGGATTGATTAGGCCAAAATGAATTTACAAGAGATTCAAGCTCAAATTATGCAAGGCTAATTTAAGGACAAGATATATGAAGCTAAAAAGAATGCCATTACCAACCTTAGGGATATGAAATAGTTTGTCAACGAAAATTATATACAGATTAAATCGCTTACTGATGGAGATAGGAATACTACTTTTTGTCAATTATAATTAAACAAGAAATGTATAGGGATCAAATTATTGCTATTCTACTAAGTAGGGTCATATATCTATGATCCAATAGAGGTGGGGAATATTTTAGTAAGACTATTTCATAAATTTACTAGCTACGAAAGGTAGATCTATCAAAGTTAAATGGTTTGTCATCTAGTTAGGGAATCCAATAACATAGCAGTAAAGATTGGAGTTGATTGTACCTTTTCAAACAATTGCTGTCAAGGAACTTATTTGCGTAATTGATGGTATTAAGAGCCTTGGGCTAGATGGGTACGAAAATAAAGCTTTCCGAAGTCCTTGGGCCTTGATCGGGATTGAGATTAGTGAAGTTGCTTTGATTTCATTAAGAGCTCCCAAGTATTAAAACATATTAGGACTACTGATATGTTCTTAATTTTAAAGGTCGATCATACAAATACTACTTTTGAGTATCGACCAATCTCCTGTTGGAATGTCCTTTACAAAGTAGATTCCAAAATGCCTTGTCAAAGACTTAAATCTATGTTACTTGACATTATTTTGGAGAATTAACTTATGCATGGGGCAATAGTCTTATTCTTGATAATATAGTTCTTTGTTTTGACTTGATCTAGCATTATTAAAGGAAAAAATCTCTCTTGGATGTGTTATTGATATTGGGAAGGCTTACGACACAATTGATTGGATTTTTTTGGTGGAAATTATAAAGGTTGTTGATATGCCACATAAAATTGTGAATTGGTTCTACCAATGTCTGTCTGCTGCTAGTTTTTCTATGAGTTATAGGGCCTACAAGAGATTTTTAAGAATGAAAGCGAGGTCAGACAAGTTGACCAAACTTCTTATCTTTTGTTTGCTACTAATACAGAGTACTTACCTAGATTGCTTAAAGGTGTAATTAAGCATGTGGGATTCAATTTTCAACCTGGTGTAAAAGTCTCAAACTTAGTCATTTCATATTTGCAGATGACCTCCTTATACTTTGCAAGGCTGCTACTCGCTCTTTGTCTTATATTATGGAAGCGTAGGAGCATTTACTACTGTGTCTGGTCCTAAGGGTAGTTTCAATAAGTGTCAAATTTTCTTAGCAAATATAAATCTTGAAATTGAGAATGAGATTTGTAGTTAACTAGATTAGAAAATGGTTAATTACCCATGAAATATTTAGGAATGTCCTTGAAGGATAGCAAACTTAATTTCAATGATAGTGGGAAAATTGCAAACAAAATAACTACAGGGATAAGAATATGGGGGGTTAAACAACTGAGTTATGCAAGTAGAATCTAAACAATTGATAGTGTTTTGATGAGCATATATATAACTTCAGGTTCGATTTCTATACTTCCTCAACAAATTATTAAAGAAGTTGAGAAGTAATGTGGAAAATTTTCATATGGTGTTGAAGAGGGGAAAAGAAAGATTATTCTTATTGCTTAAGGAGATTTTTACGTTCCTAAAAAGCAAGGAGGGTTGGGGATTAAAAGAAGTGTTGATTAGAATAAGCCTTTGCTTGGTAAATAGTTGTGGTTTCTTATCGAAAAAGCTTATTGCCTTTGGGTCAAGTGAAGCCATGACATTTCTATAAAGGATTCTAATGTGGATACCTTTATTTGAAAACTAGACTCTAGCTAGTATCTTAGGAGCTTATTGAAACTAAGACAATATATTGACAAGTGCTTGATGCATAAGGGAGCTAGTGGCATGCATTAAAAAATGGCATATGAATCTTTCCTTGCCCTATGGATGTTTGGAAAATTCAAATACCAAATATAAATTGGTGGAATTTTTTATGTCATAAAAACAATATATTTAAGCATGCGTTTGTCTTATGGATGCTCACAAGGGGTGATCCTCATGATAAAACATAAGGTGTAATAATCGATTCTAGGGATAGATCTTCAACGTGTGTTCTATGTCTTCCCTAAAAGCTTTGATCATTTGCCTTATCAATACTCTTTGTGTCAATAAACATTGACCGCTTTATTGATCGTGGGAGCTGAACATGAGTGGAGAAATGATTCAAACTCTGAACTGGATGGGATTGCTTTATCTAGAGCTAACACTGCAATTATTTCACCATTGATTGTTGAGGTTACAACCATTATAGGTATGAAGATAATGCCAGGATCTTTAGATGTGAATACAAAATAGTGTATTATATTTCTATGCCTATAGTATGGCCTCTAAAGAATTTTCTTCTAAACATAAAGCAAGCTTGTAAGCCTTAGATGGATGCCCAAAATTTTAGTGTAAATATTTGATATGTCAATGATAAAGTTTCTTACTTCTACCATGAAAATGATTGCAATAACAAATTAGAATAAAAGGGTGCTTGTCCAGCTAAGTCACAATTAGGACAACTTCCCTTAACATTGGTATAGATAACATAGTCATACTACATTACAGCTAACAAGAACAGTATATGTTGAACTTGATGACAATCATTTTGTACTCGACAGTTAAGCCTCTTACTATGTGTACAAGTTTCCTTATACTAAGCAATGAACTTTGAGTTAAATATTTTAAATTGATACTTATCTCCCATTATGGTTGGCTCACGGCTTTCTTTGCTAATACTATAGTCTTTCGTCTTAGCTGCGTATTCTGCTTGTGCATTTTTTCCACAATCTCTGACCACTTTACAGTTGCACAAATAATTAAAGTTATTCATCTTATGATTCATTAGATAGTCTAAGTATACATCATGAGCAGCAGGTTGCTATATTTGCGCCAATTATAATATCATCTTCTTTAAGTCCTAGATTTTGCTTATTCCTAGCAAGACATGCTTCTAAGATGTGCTCTTTAACCCTAATATATTAATTTATTGAACACAAAGCATCATATAAGTTATCAACTATTTATCAAAGAATATCTTCTTTTGTTTGCTCCACTATCTTATAAGTTGATTGGGAAAGATGGAGAAATTTTAGAGGGCACATTTTCTTTAATTTCCCTTTTATCTAATTTTCAAGAGAACTGAAACACATCATCCATAGAGTTATCATCTCCGATTGAAGGAGTTACTGGAGGTGTTGTAGGCCTAGCACTACCCATATTCTTTATGCTAGACATAGAAGTAAAAGTTGAATTAGAAGTCAAACTACACTTATCGAGATCCATGCCAGAGCAATTTTCTACACCAACTTATCTTGTTGTTTCTTCACATTTTATTATATTTTCTGCACTAGATTCTTCATTGGATATTGGATAGTTGGTGGACATGGTAATAGCACCTTCAAAAACAGATTCTATACACTTCACTTCTGCATGATGATGTGTGGAAACCTCTCCCATTCTAACATGGCTCAATTTATTCTTTTCCTTGATTTCCTTACTCCATAATAGGTTGTACTTATTAGGATTTATGACAACAACCTTAGTATTAGGTGCCATACTTGAACAACACCATTGCTGTATTGGACCATCAATATATTAGACATTTCAACTTGATGTATTTCTTCTACCTTATAGTATTGGCTTTTAATTTGTGTAAGTTCCTTCACAATCTTTAATTATTTGGATGAAACTAAGGAGGGTTTTTTAATTAAAAAAAATCACAAAGAACATGCTCAATGTTACGAAAACCTAAGGGCTACTATGGTCTCTTAAGTAATGCTTTTACGTTATAGGTTTCAACTTTAAGAACCAAAGAACAAACAATCATAACCGATTCAAATTATTTTGAGATTTGCGGCAACTAAGTTCCGTTTCAACTTATTTGCTAAATGTCTAAAAATAGCCGCATTTGCACATGAAATAGTTCAATTAGAGCATCCAATTTTAATAACAAATAAATAATATGATAATGCATAAGAAGAAATCAGGATTTTTGAGACATCTATTCCCTTAATTCTTCCAAAGTCTAACTTTATAAGAATTTTGTTAGTGATCTCTTTGAACATAATCTCAACTATTTCACCAACTCATGGCCCTTAAGATGAACGTCAATAAACTTGGAGGAACTATCTATCCCTTAATCTAGCAACAAGTCGCTGATGTCAAAAACAACCAAAATTATTAAAGAAGGAAGTCCACCTAATAGCTAACCAAAACATAACAAAGTAATTTGAAAGGAACCTAGCACTGTAATTCTGAAACTAACAATCCACAAAGGAAAGCCAGCCTCAAGCACAAGATCAGGCAAAATCATCCAATTTCTAATAAAAAGGTCCAAAAGTAATTGCTAAAATAATTAATAAGAAATAATACCTCGAAATGATATTATTAATCAAATTATAAACATATAACAATATAATATGAAGAAAAGGTTGCATACAATCAACTTGACACTAGCTACATCAAAACTTGCCACTCAATAAATGAGAATGAGTGAAATGGATGATTACAGCTCTTAAATAAAAACAGAGAGTATAAAGGCTACAGATACTTAATTGGCTTGAAGCATGTGAAGCGCTTTCCTAAGAGAGGAAACCCTCTCACTGCACTAGTCAATGATTGTATAAATACGACCCTTTTCCAAGATACGACAAGCTGTCAAACTCGTTTGACGTAGCAAGAGGAGTCCCGAACCAATTGTTGGAGTAATGGCGCCCCAAAAGGGTATCCACTTACTCTCTCTATCTTTTCTTTTTGTTATCCCACATGGAACTTTTGGGGGGGTGTTTTGAAGGGTTTATATATCCCACCCTCCTTGTGCTTGCTGAATAACTTGAAGCCATGTTTTAAGGGGGGTGAGAGTGTCTTGGGCTACCACACACGTGCGCACACCGCCGCCCACCCGCTCGTCTGGGTTAGACGCGGCGCGGCGCGGGTTGTGGGGCTTATTGCTTATATTTTTGGAGGATTTTTCTTTAGACTGTTTGCACATAAGCTGTCATAAACCTAACGGTTTAATTTCTAAGCTTGACTGAGTCTTCCTCCATTAACTCTTCAGTTACCGTAATCCTTTCCTATTCCCTGATTTTTGCCCTTATTTTACTCCCCTCTTTATTATTATTTAATAGCTCTTTTCCTCCATCAGGCTATTATAAAAGGAGTCTTTCTGCAGCTCTGTAAGATACACAGAAAAACACAAGCCTTCTCTCCACTTCTCTTTCTTTCTTTCTTCTTGGGCAAAAGATAGTTATACTCCATGATCTCTCCTTCGAGCGCATGAGTGAGAACCTCGCTGTGTTAAACCTAGGGGAGCTTTTTCGCCTTAATGATTTGCACCTAAGTCGGGCGAATTTAGCTTTCAGGATAGTGGTTTCATCCACGATACAGTTCATCTCTCTGTCTTCTCAGCAGCCATTACGTTATTTATTCCAACAATTAGAAAGCTAAATAAATGGCTGTACCTCCAAAAACTCTCTCTGAACTGTACAAAATTGAACCCCTTGATGGAACCAATTACAAAGAGCAACTTGAGATCGATTACGTTCTCACTACTGACCTTCTTAATAATAGTGAAACAACTACTGATGCTGATAATGCTGAACCTTCTACTCGTGCTGTTCCTAAAACACCTTCCATCCCACTTGATGACACCACCAAGAAGAAACTTGAAAAGGACAAAAAAATGGCTTGGAGTTATTTACTAAACAATATGTCCAACCCATTGTTTGATCTATTTGTAAACTACAAATTTACGAAGACTATATGGACTCAACTGGATGCGAAATATGGTTTAGATGACACCGGAAAGAAAAATGTATATCGTCAGCAAGTGGCTGCAGTTCCAGATTGTGGACGATAAACCAATCATGGAACAAGTTCATACTCACAAGAATCAGTGTGATGAGGTTCTGGTGGAAGGCATGAAAATGTGCGAAATCCTTCAAGCCAGCGTTTGATGGAAAAGTTTCCACCATCTTGGAATGATTACAGAAACCATCTCAAGCATAAGAAGAAAGATCTCACACTAAGAGAACTAATCAGCCACATATGGACTGAAGAGGCAAACCGCTTGAAAGACAAGATGTCTTCTCTTTCGTTAATTCTGTTAATTCTAACTTGGTTAAATCTATGGTGCCAACGAACAAAGACGGGTTCAAAGGCAAAGGGAAGAAATTCTAAAAGCCAAATCATACTCTCAGAAATCAGAATGTTGTCAATAAGAAAATTCAGAAGCCCAAGGTAGTGTATTATGTGTACGGCAAACCCGTATATAAGGCCTATCAATGCAATCAGCGAGAAGGGTTAGTTCAGCCAAATAGAAGTCCACAGCACCTACTGTAAACATTGCTGAAACCGGGGACAATGAGATAATATGTACAGTTACCACATTGGAGGCAAATCTAGTGCACAATCTGACAAAATGGATTCTGGATTCTGGAGCTTTAAGACATTTCTATACCAACAAAGAACTCATGATCGACTTTAAAGATATTGCTGATGGATAATGTGTCTACATAGGTAACTCATCTACAGCTACTGTCAAGGGTAAAGGGAAGGTTTACTTAAGTTTACTGTTAGAGAAATGTTGTCTTTAAGTAATATTTTATTTTTCCCTTCTGTTCGTAGAAATTTAGTTTCTACCATCCTTCTTGATATTGCTGGCCTAAAAATAGTGCAAGAAGTTGGCAAAGTTGTTATCATGCGAAATGGGGATTTTGTTGAGAAGGGGTATCGTAGTGAGGGATGACTTGTTCTAAATGCTGTTGCACAAGTTAACAATGAAATTGCTATCAGTTCTATTTATATTGCTGAGTCTGTTGATTTGTGGCATGGTAGGCTTGAACATGTTAATTTTACTTCATTGAAAAGGCTTAGAAACATGAGTTTAATTCCAAATGTGAATACTAAAAATTGTTCTAAGTATCCTCTCTGTGTTGAAACAAAATTTGCCAAGAGACCATTTAAATCAGTAACTACCAAAAAAACAATTTGTTGGAACTTGTGCATTCAGACTTAGCAGACTTTAAGAACACAATGAGTAAGGGTTGAAAGAAATGGTATATCACTTTTGTAGATAACTACTCTAGATATACCAAGCTTTACCTTCTCAAGTCTAAAGATGAGGCTAAGGAAATGTTCTTAAAGTACAAAGTTGAAGTTGAAAACTAGTTAGACCGAAAAATCAAGAGAATTAGGTCTGACAGAGGTGGAAAATATGCTACCAATTTCTGACTGCTTTTTGTGAGAAAAATAGCATAATATATGAGACTAGTGCCCCTTACATGCCTCAACAAAATAGTGTTGCTGAACGGAAAAACCGTACCCTTAAAGATATGATGAATGACATGCTTGTAAGTTCTACCTTATCTGATAACATGTGGGGGGAGGCTGCCTTGACTGCTTGTTTTATACTCAATAGAGCTCTCTATAAGAAGTTAGATCTGACCCCATATAAGTTATAGAGAGGATATGTTCCTAACCTAAATTATCTGAAAGTGTGGGGGTTGTTTGGCTGAAGTTACACTGCCTAGTCATAAACGTTCGAACATTGGCCCTAAGACATTTGATGTTATTTTCATTAGTTATGTTCAAAATAGTGCTGCATATAGATTTATGTCATTATCCAATTTTTCTATTCTTGAATATAGAGATGTTGAATTTCTCGAGTATGTTTTCCCTTTGAAAAAGGATGTGCCTCATGTTGTATCTAATGTCGAGCCTGAACATGTGAACTTACCTGCTTCTAGCTCTAGTGTTAGAGACTTGGTAACTGAACCTAGAAGAAGTAAGAGACAGAGGACTAAAACTAGTTTTGGCCTTGACTTTATCACTTCCTTTTTAATAGAAGTCTTTGAGAGCTTCGAAGTTGATGCATTGACCGATGAGTTTGTCTCTTTTCTTACTTGAGGAAGACCGTAAAACCTACCAAGAGGCTATGAGGTCTATAGATGCCACTTTTCGAAAAGAAGCTATTAAGAGTGAAATAGATTTCCTTGAGTCAAACAAAACTTGGGAGTTGACCGACTTCCCTAGGGGGTGTAGACCTATTAGTAGTAAATAGATCTTCAAGAAGAAACTTAGGATGGACGGCTCTATTGAAAGGTACAAAGCTAGATTAGTTATTAGAGGCTTTGACCAAAAGAAGGGAATTGATTTCTTTGACACATATTCCCCTGTGACAAAAATTGCAACAATCAGAACTCTACTTGCTTTAGCTGCTATTCATAATCTTGTAGTGCATCAAATGGATGTTAAAATAACTCTTCTCAATGGTGACTTAGAGGAAGAGATTTATATGTCATAATTGAGAGGTGTGAGGTTCCCAGTCAGGAGAATAAAGTATGCAAATTGGGGAAATTCCTTTATGGTCTAAAGTAGGTCCCCAAACAATGGTACCAGAAATTTGCTAGGTCTTCAGAGAAAAATGGTTTTGTTGTTAACAACTCAGATTTTTGTGTTTATTCCAAGATGATTAAATCTAATTATGTGATCATATGCTTATATATGGATGATATGCTGATTTTTGGTACCAACTTGTCTGTTATTAATGAGGCTAAAAGACCTTTGTCTTCTCTCTTTGAAATGAAAGATTTAGGAGAACCAGATGTGATCTTGGGGATTAAACTTAGAAAAACAAAGAGTAGCTTTTCATTGTGTCAGTCTCATTACATTGAGAAAATGTTGAAAAGATTTAATTCTTTTGATGTGGTATCTAGCATACATCTTAAAAAGAACAGGAGACCTAGTGTGTCTCAAATTGAATATGCAAATATAATAGGCAATGTGATGTTTCTCATGGACTACACTCATCCTGACATAGCATATGCTGTTAGTAGACTTAGTAGGTACACTCATAACCCTACTAAAGAACATTGGGATGCACTTCATCATTTGTTGAGATACCTTAGAGGTACTATGGATTGGTGTTTATACTTTTTAAAATTTTCTACCATACTAGAAGTTTTTATGATGTAAATTGGGTTGTTAATAACGATGAAGTAAGTTCTACTAGTGTTATGTTTTTACATCGGAATGAGGAGCTGTTTCGTGGAAGTTTGCAAAACAAACATGTATAGCTCGCTCAACCACGGAATCTGAGTTTGTTGCTCTTAAATGGCTTAAGGGTCTTCTGGTAGACATACCATTGTGGGGGAAACAATCAACACCTATCTCCTTGCATTGTGATTCACAAGCAGCAATCGGAGTTACGCACAACAATGTCTATAGCGGAAAAAAGAGACATATCCATATTAGACATGGTGCCGTAAAGCAATTGCTGAAGCATGTTGTTATCTCATTGGAGTATGTGAGATCCGAAAAAAACTTGGTAAACCCTCTCACAAAAGGATTGCCAAGAAGAGTAGTTCTTGAATCATTGAGGGGGATGGGGATGAAGCCCATGGAATGAAAAGGCATGGTGGATACCCATTTGTGGTCAAATGAAGCCATACTAATCTTCTAATTACACTACTTCCCATCCCTATAGCGTATGGTAGTGCTTGTGCTATGGAGGAGCACATTAATGAATGTATAGCCTATTATGGTAGTGCTATAGAGGAGCACTTGATGGATTCATTATCATTCTATAAAAGGTTGAGCTAACTTATGCTCTTAATAATTCCAAGCCATAATATGGTGGTCCAAGTGTAGATAGACTGATGGAATTACGTAAGTAAATGTGAAGGTCTGGCTGCCTTCTATAAGAGACTAGGGCTGTCCCTCTAGAGCATTTATGAGACCCAAGGCATGCACATGGGCCTTAAAAGCGCAAGTGGTTATCGCGGAGTATACATCTTTTAGGATTGATATTTGTCGAGAGGGCTTCATCCAAAGTTTAACAAGTTCAACACTAAGTTCAATTGTCAGACTTAGTTGTTGCTTCTCTTCATTACGTATCAATTCAATTGAAAGACATTGATATTTAAGCATCTGACCCTCCTTGCCCATGAAATCTTTCTCATTCCTCCTTTCTTTTGTGTGCCATTAGTGGGAGATTGTTGGAGTAATGGCACCCTAAAAGGGTGTTCACTTACTCTCTTTATCTTTTCTTTTTGTTGTCCCACATGGAACTTTTAGGGGGTGTTTTGAAGGATTTATATATCCCACCCTCCTTGTGTTTGCTGAATAACTTGAAGTTATGTTTTTAAGGCGGTTGAGGGTGTCTTGGACTATCACACGCGCACGCGCGTCGCAGTCCGCCCGCCCGTCCGGGCCGGACGGGACGCGGCGCGGCGCAGCACGAGCCGTAGGCTGTGGGGCTTATTGCTTATATTTTTGGAGGATTTTTCTTTAGACTATTTGCGCATAAGCTGTCCTAAACCTAACAGTTTAATTTCCAAGTTTGACTCAGTCTTTCTCCATTAACTCTTCAGTTACCGTAATCCTCTCTTATTCCCTGATTCCCCATTTTACTCCCCTCTTTATTGCTATTTAATAGTTTTTTTCCTCCATCAGGCTATTATGAAAGGAGCCTTTCTATAGCTCTGGAAGATACATAGAAAAACACAAGCCTTGTCTCCTATTCTCTTCCTTTCTTTCTTCCTGGGCAAAAGATAGTTATACTCCATTCTCTCCCCCTCGAGTGCACGAGTGAGAAGCTCACTATGTTAAATCGTGGGGAGCTTCTTCGCCTTAATGATTTGCACCTAAGGCAGGAGAATTTAGCTTTCAGATCAGTGGTTTCATCCATAACACAATTCATCTCTCCGTCTTCTCAATAGTCATTATATTATTTATTCGAACACCAACCACGTAACCCGGTGTTCAAAATAATAATTTTATTTCACCAAAGTAATACTGATCTGACAAACATCAAAATCATATTTAATAACTCGAGAAAATCATCGAACAAATATTTTAGCCGAAGGAAATCTTCATGTAAAATATACAATAGTGGGAATAACAAGAAATCGAAATTGCCAGAAATCAACGTTATATAAAACTTGATCAAAATACTAGGCAAAATCCACTATTCAACTATAATAATAAAAAACTTCAAGTAATTGCTCTGATAATTAAATAGTAGAGAGAGATTAAGATTAGAAGCTTACCATTGTACCAACTTCAGCTACTAATAAACAAAAGCTTTAAAGGCTAACATTACTAACCGTTGACCCAAAAATATTGAAAACAGAAAGCTAGTAATTACGGATATTAATCCCACTTTACATGCCCAGTAACAACATTATTCTATAAATGAGGGATACTTAATATCCACTTTTCTATCCTTTAAACAAAACGGTTAGAGATTTCATTAAAAAGGGAGAAGAAATAGGAGACATAAAATCCAAAAAATCTTCAGTCAACAAAGCAGTAAATGAAGATTATTAATAGGTCAGAAAGTATTTTCGATTTTCAAATCTCACAAAAATTTCAACAATCCCCTATATAATTTGGCAATCAAAATACTTTTATTATTACATTTTTTGATATTGAGCACAGCATCCTGTGCAATGGGTGTCCAATACCTTCTAGGTCTGAACCAACTCTTAGTGTGAGTGAGTTTTAACTTGAGGGAATGGAGTGATCATATGTCTTGAACTACAATCCCTTTTGGCTAAATATTTGCTCACCACGTACATGGCATAGGTCCTTTTCATCAAGGTTCACCTCAGTCGGGCACTTTAATGGTCATACGAGGTATCTTGTTTTGTGAGTGTCTATTATGGAATAGCCCAAATATCCTACAGTGGCGATCCCACCACCACACTCACTAGGTGAACCTCCAAGGGTGGCTTGGGAGTATCACCCTGCAAAATCATGCTTAGGTTCATTAAGAGTTACCCTGTTACATGTGTTTTTTTCTAAAGAGGGCATAATATTAGACTAGGAAAAGCAACTCAACCTTAATAATCATCACATCCGCCTAAGAGCACTTGCCATAGAAATGGGACTCAGAACTTCCACTAAAAAATAATGCTCTTTTAGTTCGCTCATCAATTTCGTTGTTACCCGTTGAAGATCCATTCATAGGATTGTCATACCTCTGGAGACAAGTATCCACTAAGGTGACTATTTTATGGGCTTCAGTCTTATGCGCCTGAATGTTTCAACTATCTGTTGGTGTGGCAGTCCCTTTGTAAGCGGATCTGCAATATTATTTTCTAACCTAACAAATTCAATAGAAATCACATCATAAGATATTAATTGCATTATAGACTTACGCGACACTCTCAAGTGCCTTCTTTTCTCATTGAATTTTTTACTTTTAGCATTCATTATAGTAGCTTGACAATCACAATGCATTGAAATAAGAGGAATATGCTTAGGCATCAATGGGATATTCAGTAAGAAATTTTTAAGCCGCTCAATATCTACACATGCAACATCCAAAGTAACAAATTCAACTTTCATAGTAGAATGTGCAACAATTGTCTGCTTAGCATACTTCCATTATATGCATCGTCTCCTAATGCAAACGCATAGCCACTAGTAGATTTTATTTCATGAAAATTAGAAATCCAATTACCATAACTGAATCCTTCTAAAATAGCAGGAAAACCACAATAATGCAATCCGTAAACCATAGTGCATAGTCCCATTTAAGTACTGAAATACCCTTTTTATAGTATGCCAATGATCTACACAAGGATTGGGAGTATATCCAGACAGTCTGCCTACTGCATAGGCTATGTCAGGTCTAGTATAATTCATCAAATGCATCAAGGATCCAATTATTTATGAATACTTTAGTTCGGGAAAACTTTCCCGAACACTGCTCCTCAATTTCACATAAGGTTCAACGAAAGTGGCCACAAATTTAACATCATCATAATGAAACCTTTTAAACAATTTCTCAACATAATGAGATTGCGTTAGTGCAACACTAGTTTTATTTCTTATGAATTTAACAACCAAGATCACATCAACTGAACCAAAGTACTTCATGCCAAAATGTTTAAACAAGAATGATTTATCTTGACTCACATCAAGATCATTACAAACAACATATCATCCACATATAAGCATAAAATCATCCACCTATAAGCCCCACATTCTCGACTCTATGCATCAAGCCCAATATTAGAACTGTGCATCGTCAAAGAGGTAAACAAAACCTCAAGTTTACTTTTGATAACACAATATTAAAACTACAACAAGTCTCAACTACTTAAGGAAACTATGAGCTTGACAATTGACTCTCATTAATTGATGGATAGCTCGCCAATATTAATCAAACTCAACCATCAAACATGTAGCAGGATAGAAAACTTGTAGACCACAAATGAATAAGCCAATCGAAGAAGTAGATCAATGATTTCACCCTAATGCGTTACTGCAAAGTGGGCATATATAATTAAATCCTTTGATTAAGAGAACAAAGCCAGTAACAAATTGAAGGAATATGTATCAACAAAGCCCATATACCATGGAAGCCATATGATTACCACAATTCAATCAATCAAAAATTTATGCAGTAGGAAAATCAACTGTGTCACTCTATGTTAAATAATATGCATCTCATACATGGGCAGTCTCCTCTCTTAGAATGTTAGAAGAATTAATAAAAAATAATATCTCCAAATCGTATTATTAATGAACTTATAAATATATAACAATATAATATAAAGACAAGGCTACATACAATCAACTTGACATCAACTATGTCAAAAACTATCACTCAATGCATGACAATGCATCACACGGGTGATTATAGCTCTTAGACGAAATTAAAGACTTTAAACATTACAGATAGCCTTATTAGGTTGAAGCATGCTAGATGCTTTTCTAAGAGAAGAAACACCTCCACTGCACTGATCAATGATTGCAAAAATACAGTCCTCTCTCAAGATACAACAACTTGCTGAACTCTTTTGATGTTGTAAGAGTAGTTCCGAACCAACTACCTAACCCAATGCTCAAAATAATAATTTTGGTTCTTCAAACTAACACTGATTTGACAAACATCAATAGAATATTTAAGAAATCAAAAAAATTATTTAACAAATATTTTAACCAAAGGAAAGCTCCATGTAAAATATACAATAGTTGGAATAATAAGAAACTAAAATGTAGAAATCAAGGTTATATAAAACTTGACCAAAATAGTAGGCAGAAACCACTATTCAACTGTAATAATAAAAAACTTGACGGAACTACTTTAGTAATTACATATTAGACATAGATTAAGATTAGAAGCTTAGCATTATACCAAGTTCAGCCACTGCCAAATAGACTTTCAAAGACTAAAATTGCTAACCGTTGGCCCTAGAATATTCAAAACGGAAAGCTAATATAAGAGACATTAATCCCACTTTACATGCCCACTGATAGCATTATCTTATAAATGAGGGATACTTAACATCCATTTTTCTATCTCTCTAATAAAACAACTAGAGAGGTCATTAAAAAGGAAGAAGAAATGGGAGATGCAAAATCCAAAAAATCTTTTGTCAACAAAGTAGTAAATGAAGATTATGAATAGTTCTTCAAATATTTTTGATTTTTGATTTTCAAATCACACAAAATTCTCAACAGTAACAGATGGGAACATGCACTCATGGTTTAGTAAACTAGTACCCACTTCGATTGATAAAATCAACCATCAGAGCTAATTAGTTTTTCTCTTTTCTCTTATTTGTGAAGTACTAGTCAAACTTAATTAATAGAAACAAGTAAGAAGAAAAAGTTAATTGAAGGTGAGAAGCTACAAGTTTACCATTTAAGAGTTGTAAAAGAGGTCATAAAAGGGAAAGAAAGCATGAGGAGGCAGTGACAAAAGTGAGGAGAACAATGTAAAAGAAAAGACATGAAACTCGCTGAATTTAATATCTAAAAAGCATCTCCATATGCCTACCTTCTTCCAAAAACTTGTTTTCATTAAGTTTTTGTTTTTGTGCCCTTCATTAGGAAAAAAGTACTTAAAACAAACAAATAATATATACAGTAGAATTTCAAAACAATGCTAGTTGAAAATTCTGCTTAAATTTTATCTAAAATTTCTAAAAAATTTACATTGACCGATATCACAGTTAGTGATTAGTATGACATTTATAAAGCTCATAAATGAGATGCCATTGTATAGAAGTTATAGATTCAGTGTTGGTTAAAATTGTAAGAATAAACATGCATATTTCTTTAATGATTTAATGGAATTCTACCTTTATATGTACAAAAATATCGACATTATATCTCACTTCCTGAAAAAGCTTGTAATAGATGTACTTGTGAAGCATTTCACCTCCTTTGGCTTGACACCAGTAAGATGATCTAATTGAGACTTATTGCCCATGTGATTCTTTTATGCGAGAGTATGAAAGATGAATAACACAACAAACTCTTGTATTTGAAACAACATAAGTGATTTTGTTCTTGGGTTTAACGAAATACAAAAGGGTAGATCATTGTAATAAGGGAGAGGAGGAAATTGAACTTAGGACACACTCCATATACTTTATGAATACACATTAGGTTCACCTTGAAATCCAGATCTCACTTTTTACGTTTAGTTTATTTTCTTCGAGTCATTAATAGAGTAATCTAGCCTCTAAACCCTTGTTATACACAAGTTTTTATTAAAATGTTTCTTATAATATTTTTCAAAATACTATAGTAATTTTATAATTTAAACGTTCAGAAATAATAGTATATTAACATATTAGTAATTTGTTTCCTTTTTCTCTCCATAGAAGTAGTTGACAAGACACTTTTTGTTATGCTGATTTGAATTCACATATTATTTATACTAGTTAGGACCCGGAGCATTACTCCAGAATTAAGTTATTGAACAAGCAATGATTCTTCGAAAGTTTCATTGAACAATTGTGAAGTTAATGTTAATACGTTGATTTAAATAATAAACAAATAATGAAGATTTCAGCCAAACTCAAAAAAAAAAAAAAAATTGGGGTCAGTGGTGAAAAGAAATATGCTGCTGTTCCACCTAAAAATATGATGTTTTATACCCTGTTATTATCTAATAAGTGGTCAAAATAAATTGGTTACTTAGATTTTTAGTAACAATTTTGTTTATTTTGTAGAAATTGAAAAAAACTTGAGAAAAATGATAAATAACGCTCAAGAGAAGCAATGGATCAGAGCAACCAATAAAAGACAAGGAAGAATCAGCCCAGCGCTGAAGTCCAGCGTGCAAGCCCAGCCTATGGCCCAATTGCCCCTCATTCTCCCTCCTTCCTCTCCTTTTTCTCACTACGCTTGGCACAGCCGTGTTTTCCGCTCCATTTCCCCTCTCTTTCTTCTCTCTTTCGGGCCTAGCCCAGACGATCCTTTAGACTCGGTCCCATCCTTTCTCTCCCTCTCTTTCACGTGCCAGGGCAGCCTCCCCCATCCCCGTCTCTTCTTCTTCTCCACGACAGTAAACTGATGCCTTCTCGTTTGCCTACCTACAACTGAAAACAGAGCCTCGAAACAGTGCTCTTCGCCTTCCTCATCGCAGCCCCCTAATCCCTTTTTTGTCTTCTTCCTCGGCGGTTCCCAATCCAGAGAAACTGAAAAGTAGAGGAAAAGAACAGAACCACAAGCAACGTTTCCTCTCCCCTTTTTTTTAAACTTTTTTTTTCTCTCTTTCTCTCTCCCTTCAAGGTCCATAATTAGCATCATCATTATTTAGGCGGTTTCAAAGGAATTATAGGGAAGATTAATGAAGGCAATCGAAGGGGGATGAGGACGGTGTTCTTCAGGGGCTTTAAGGATGGTCGAGGCAGAGCAACGAGGAGTCGATTAGGGGTAGCAGTAGTCTAGTTTACAAAATGGCAATTTGCTCTTCATTCTGTTTCGATTCCAGATCTTATTCTAGGCTATTAAGTTTTGTGTAATTGAGTTTGATTCAATAATTCAAATGTGAATTTTAGTTTCGTTGATGAAATTTCAAGCAATTGTGTCTGAATTCGGTCTTGCATTTACTCATATTGCTATGTTGTTTTCATATCTTAAGTTTTGCTTCCTCTGTTGGT
>NCQV01092095.1:0-10216 GCA_002740545.1 Lophocereus schottii | reverse complement strand
GTGTGTTTAGATATTTAATAATGAGGTATTTCCTTTGGCCAAACAATGGTGTAAACCCTTGATGATGGGCCCTAAATGTTGGTGAAGATCAGTATCTCCCAGGATAACCCTAGAGGGAGAAAGACTCCAATTGTTCTAATGATTGAATCAAACTTGAGAACAATTGAACAAAAGCGAGAAATTAACACACCCCTTAATCTCTAAATCCAGTGGGCCAGGGGTTAAATTAAGAGGGATGAACTCAATTTCACTGCCTTCTTCAGAGGGATAAAGAAATTTAAGATTTTAAGACAATGCTAAGCATCAAGTTCTCATATCATTAGTCCAAGTTTGAGAAATATTAAAAGGATCAAGGAAATAAATAGAAGAGTACCTACTGCCCTAAGTCGTGCACTATCCAGTAGGATTACATGGAAATTAACCAACAAAATCTCAACTAGTGATTCAATTTGAATGGGGATATCTAGAATATAGGTTGAGCTAAAATTGGCTACGTTATTGCTATATTGGATGAGTCATCCACTGCCTGAATTGGATGAGTCATGGGGGGATTTTGCTGTGGATGGCTTCCAGAAGGGTCAACCAGCTGTCTAAGAAATATTACCCCTTAATTCATCCATTTTCGAGCCGAATTAATTCCTTAATAAAAATTGTGAAATTATTCCGATCACTACACTGACCCTTACTTGGTTTTCACCTCACATCTTCCTTCATACTTTGAATTTAGAGACGCTCAATGGTTTCATGAAACTAGACATCCGAGGATATGCGTACATATATAATTCCCAAAATTGGAGCCCATTTGCCCTTCCAAAATTCTGCTAGAATTGAGACGAGGTGTTCTGCTCAGAAAAATGAAAATGAGCTTATGAAGTGGTTTTGGAGGATAAAGTATCTAAGCTCCTTATGTGGGGCTACTGATTTCTCAACCACCTTTCCTAAACTTACTTGGATCTCCTAAGGGTCCCAAGTCAGCATTGACCTAAAAGGACCAAGTCCTTGATCGTAAGTCAACATTGAGTTTATTTAGTTTAATTCCCCGTTTGGAAGAGTAAGTCCAATCTTCATGTTTGCTCTGCATTAATCTCTCCTTTTTGAAGAGGAGTTTGCCCACAAATATTCAGTTTGCTCATCATCTTCAAGGTATGGAGTGGGATCTGTAACATTAAAGGTGGCAGATACTTGCATATCTCTCAGAAGCACTATTTTCTTTCCTATCTTTTGTACCCCCTTGTGTGGACCATCTCCACTAGCCATAAGCTTGTTCTTCCTCCTTGAAGGGAAACTTTCTTTCCTCAAGTACAACCGTACAAGATCCCCTAACTTGAACTCAAGATGAGTGCAGTTCTTATTAGCTTTAAGCTTGTAGTGCTCATTCACTTTCTCAACTTATGACCTTTGATGATGTAGCGTCTTTATTTCCTTAGCTCTTATTTCAGCCTTAAAACTCACCTTTGATTCTTGAGGAATGAGAATAAGACTAATAGGAATAGGAGGGTTAAGGACATAGCACACCTCAAAGGGAGAATGAGAGGTTGTATAAGAAGGATCCGGATCATAAGCGAATTTACCATGAGCAAGCTTGACATCCCAATCTCTCAAACTCTTGCTCACCATTGAAGGTGGCAAATAGTGCTATAGAGAAGCTTAGTCCCCACTAGTATCTATAGAGAACTCTAAAAGTGAGATGGAAATTTGGTGTCCTTTTTCGAGATAATGGTTCTTAGAATACCATCGAGCCTCACAATTTCTTGGAAGAAGAGGTCCACAGTATAGGTAACATCATCAATTTTGTGGCAAGAAATGAAGTAAGTCATCTTGGAGAACCCATCCGCTACCACCACAATAGCATCTCTTCCCCTAAGTGTCCTTGGGAGGGCCACAATAAAGTCCATGTTAATGTCATCCCAAGGTCTTGTAGGAATCGGAATAGGAGTGTAGATGTAATAGAGGAGGATTTTTAATTTCGGCTGACTATTTAGATTAATATTTTCATTAATTATGTTTTACTTAATTGGCTATGCTAGACAATTTTTTTTTGGATGCTAATTGAGCATAATGACTTATGTGAAGTAATTTTATAAATTTTCTTGATTTATTACATGATTACATGAAATTAGTGGATTCGTTAAAAATTAGGTCCATACGTGACTACGTGAGATTGACAAGTTAGATTAAGATATTGCGGTCAATTAGGGTAGGTTATTTAGACCCGAATTCATCTTAATTTAAGGGAAAACAAAAACAGGAAAAAGAGAAAGGGGGTTTTGAGGCCTCAGTCTCAATGAGGAAGTTCATCCCTATTCTCAGGGCAAAACAGAAGAAAGGGAGAGAGGGAGGCGAGCAGAGAGAGAGAGAAGGGGGGAGACAGAGGAGAGGAACAGGGTAGAGACCGGTGGTAGACAGCAAGCGATGACCTGGCTAGATGGTGGCAACCCCAGAAATCGTCAATTAGCCTTTGAATTGGGCCCTTTAACTTAGAATTATGGTGCATAATTCTCCATCTCTAAATTATAACTAATTTTGAAATGATTTTCAAGGTTGAATAGCTTTAGCTATGTTAGGCTTTGAAATATGGACTTGGGATTAATTGAGGAATTGAATGCATAGAATGAGATCATTAGACTGATTGAATGTGAATTTGAGGTGCAATTTGTGGAGGTGTTGTGACAAGAAGGCTGTGATATGAGCATTGAAATCAATGTGATAGATTATGGAGTGCTTCTTGATTGTTATTCCTATGCTTAAATTATTCAGTTAGCTCAGTGAGTTACGTTTAATAATGTCATTAAATTGTTTGACCGCCTTTAGAATTATGGTGGGAGGTATAATTTATCATTGCTTGGTCATGTGCGTGAGAATGTGCGGTTGGAAGTAGGACGGGAAACGGGGGAAAGTACGGGCCGATTCAACCGGATGGTTAACTGATGAATCATTTTGTGAACTGAGGTACTGGCTACCCCTGTTCAGCCTTGCCTTCCTTCTTTGATGGCTTACTTGTTGAGTGGATGTGTGTGTATATGTCATGGACTGAGTTCTATGCCAAACCGTTGCAATCTTAGTTGTTCAAGGTTGCCTGTACGTTAAAAGTCTCATATTAAAAGGTTTGAGAAATAGGAGTTTATTCGGTTCAACTGTACTTGATCCACTTAAACCATGCCCAACCGTTGTGCATTGAGATTTTTGAACGTTTAAATTCCTTAAATAATTAGCTTGAGAGTCACTTGTTTGTTACCATGATCAAAGTGATATACCGATTACTTTAATAAGCAACTCAAATGTTTAATTATCCCTTGATTGCTCCTAAAAGTTACTTAAACGAACCATTAAAGTGGAAAATAAGGTGAATTATGAATAAATATGTTTGCCAATATGCTTAAAGCGTGCGTCGACAAGTATATGCAAGAATTTCTTTGATATGACAAGTTCCCTGTTTTTTGTGGTTAATGATTGCTGTAAGACCATCTATTGTAACATGAGTGCTTAAAATGAAGCTAATTAATAATGAGTTGCATATCAGTAGTGTCTAGAATGAGTTTTCATATCCCTTCTATTTAAAGCAGAAAGGTGCTTGGCTGTTATTCCATTTAGAAGCAAGTTTCGTCAAAACGAGTGGTTATATGCGTGTCAAATGTTGATTTGACGTTATTAAGGCATTTTAGCTTCCTTGAGAATGGAAATGCCATTGTTGTGTTACAATGGGACATTTGTGTTTAAAGTGAAATGTGTTTGAAATGTTTTAACTAAGAGAATAGTGCTAGTGAGTCCCTAGGAAGCAGACCCAGAAATGGGAACCCTAGACGACCCTGGCAAGGATAGAACACAAGTTTGGGGAACATACCCAGATGCAGGAACCCTAACTCTTAGGAAGTAGATGCAGAAGTGGGAGCCCTAGGAGATCCTGACCAGGATAAACGTTGACTGATTGTGAGAGGCCCTTCAGATATCATGAGTTGTGACTTATGAAACTCACTTGTAGAGAGCACTAACATGTGAATTCGATGCCCAGAAAATGATTCTTTACTCATTATGAGTTGATAACTCCTCATATGAGGATTATGCTTGTGGTAAATGTTTGGAATGGGCTTGTCTCCATTAAAAATGCTTTTGTAGAAATTCAAATGACTTTCCTATAACGTGATTGGTTCACGTATAAATACTTAATGTGGTTAATTAAAGGTTCGAGCCTTTTTATGTGTTAATTCCCTTTCCTTACGATAAGAACTCCGTTGGTAACTCTAACTGAACTCTTTGACGTTAAGAACTTATGTATGAACTGAATGACCTACCATTCTCAATGCCTTAATTTTAGCATGAGTCAGCTTGCTATTAAGTCCTGTGCACATATTATGTGATGTTAAGTGTAATATGTGGTTGTAATTGCTACATTACAAGAGTCTTAGGTTAGCCAAGTTGGAGGCTTTTGCGCGTGGAATAGGAGAAAAGGAAGGGATACTGTTGGAATTCTGGATACTATTGAGGTATTGAGGAATACAGGTGGCTTTATATGTTTATTATGTCATATTAAATATCGATTCGTGTGTGAATGCTACTTAGAAGTATTGTATGCAACTATTTTGTTTTTCTTCGGGTTGAGAATTACTCACTGAGCATGAGGTAGCTCATCGCCTCTCTATTTCCCTTTCCCCCTATGTTCTTGGAAAGACAAGTAGAAGTTGGGTCACATAAGCTGAGTCAGAATCTCCCTTTGTTTTGGAAAATAGAATTGTATCTATATATACACATAATCATGAATTGAATAATGCAATATGATGCATTCGTAGATTCCTGAGCATGTGTAAGCACTACAAGAAAGTTGACGTTCTGTAGCAATTTATTTATAGCAAATTTCAAATTGCTATAATTATTTAAAGATCACAATTAACTGTGGCAAAATAAAAAGTGGCACAAAAAAACAAGTCTATTGTGGCAATTTTGCAAAATTATTACTAATAGTGTACGTAAGTGACATGTCAACCAATTTGGATAGGCGGGAAAGGGTATAGCTACTAAAAACCAGATTTCTCCCTAAAAAAGATCCTTCTGGTAGTTCTAATATTTTATTTGTTTATTTATTTATTTATGTTTCTAATTTTGTTCGTCCATTAAAGCAGAAAATTTTGTAGTTCTGAATAGGTTTTCCACAGAGGTTAAACCCATGACCCAAAAGATAAGCTCTGATTCTCCTTCGCCATTAGCCATTGAAGAGTCCCTCTTGTCCAAGCAATTCTAGCGGTAGCAGGGGGCCAACTGATGAAATTGCACTGTGGCTCAGCCCTTTAATTGATTGTTCTTTGATTCTCTATCATCTTAGAGTTCCATAATCGATCCGTGTCATTCGCTCCGATTCATAGATGAACACAGTCGTGATTATCTACAATTTAATGTTGTTTTTTATTATTAGATTTATAGTTGGGGTTTGACAGTGTAAAATTTGTTTTCAGATATATATGGTCATTGGATTTACTATGGAATCCTTGCTAATTGAGCTTGATTTTAACATTATAGCTCATTCACGCATAACATACACACAGAATCATATAGTGTCACTTGAATTACGCTATTTTGTTTTGTACATTTATTAATTTAGCGTGATAGTCCATTATAAATTTTTACCATCCTTAATTTTTCCTTATATACTCAAATTTATTGTCAAATTATTTTAGTCACAATGTGGACAAATTTTGGGTGCTTTGAGACATGGGCAAAGAAAGGGTCATCAGTGTAAAGGCAAGAATGATCATGACCACCAAATAAGGTTAGGTATCTCCATTTCTATATCTTATATGATATACACAACCCCAAATTGTAGAAGCCTCCTAGCAATATCTTGGATCTTGCCTCAACTTAACCATTCTAGGGTGATTATTTCTCTATCCAATTATTCAGGATTGCTCCATTGATGGTATAAGGAAATATTGATAAGATCCACAATGTTTTGTGATTTTTACTCACATCTCAAGTAATAAAGTCATATTTATCATTTGGGTTAATCATACATAATTTTATTTTGGATAATTAGATTTTGAAGGGTAATAACTTTCCTTAAATATTGGCATAAAGTGAAGATTATAATACACTGTAATGCTCTTGGGTACCACTGTTCTCATACAAAAAAGCAAGGAGATTTATTCTTTAGCGCCCTAATCAAACTGTACATGCCGACTGACACTGAAATTCGCTCCTGACCCCCCCCCCAAAAAAAACATATTATTTGTTTGCTTTAGTCCCTCAAAGATGGGTTTACTGCTTTGTATAACTCTAAGGTGCATTGTAGCATATTGTTTCCTTGTGAAAGTCAGACATGAACTTGATATTTGCTTGATGAATGCATTAAGATGAGCACCTTAGGGAATAATAATGCTTATTGTGAGTAACTTTTAACTATTCAAACAGATTTAGTGTGCTACTGAATGTTGATTATGGAAGGATATATCATATATCTTTTTCTTAATACATTTTGAATTGGATTCTAAATGGAAGTCATTTATTAGTTCAAGAGTAACCTAAATTCTCTAGGCCAATTACTAGTCAATAGTTTTCTTCAACACTACAAAAAGCTTATAGGTTGTCATATGCACTTAATCCTTTCCCAATAAGATTCTTTAACTTGGGTGGCTTGCTCACAATTATAAATAGATTATTCCTTCTCCCCTCCGGATGATAGACCAGTCTAGGCAATAGAATTGTATCTGTTCTTCCATAGACTAATTATAATCTTTGGTTCGTTTGTAATTTCTTACAATAGTTACATTGATCATATGAAGCAATATGATTAATTGGGAGTGAGGTAGAATGTTATGTGTAAGTCTCAAAACATTGAGTTCTCTGCACTTCCGTAGCAGTTTACTGGAGACTACTCACATCTGACATTTAGTAGCACCTTTGTTAACACTTGCAATATTATATGTAGCCACAGGAGCAGCTGGAGTAACTGGCATAGCAATCTGCTTGTGTAGCCACTGGAGCATGCAGCCTACACAACCACTGCAGCAACTGTAGCAACTGCCTGCATAGAAAGTATAACAACCGCAATAGGTTGGGCTGCGGCAACATGGGCTGCCAACTCAGACAATGTACAAATTGGTCCTTTTCAAAACTATGTAGGCTTGATCAATCATATTCTGTGCTCATATTTTTGTTCAGCCATTAATGTTTTCCTTAATTTTTTGATTTGTTGCAGAAATCTAATGCCAATGGTGGATAATGCAAACATGACGATCGAGTAGCATAGCGTTAAGAATACTACGGATCACAAAGATGTCATTTTTTCCACTTTGGAATTAGGAGAAATGCTCTCTATTTATTTCCCCCCAAAATTTAAACAATTTATGGAGCTAGTCTTAGCCTAGATTTTTAGTAGTTAGGAATTATGAACAAAGTGTGATTGTTAATATTCTACTACCTACTTTATTGATGGACTTCATGTGTATATGCGAAGATATACATCAATGAAGTTTATTTTTTTCTATGAGTTTGCCTTTTTAATTTTCATTTACTAAGATACGTTTGGAGAATATTATTAGATTTACTGCCAACATCTACGTCATTATCACATATGTCAAAAATTTTTTATTTGTAATTCAATTGTATAATAATACAAAAATATATAAGACAAGTTGTTAAAAATAATTTTTTGCCACCACAATATAGTTTGTAACAAATCATATTTGCCACAAACATCATTCTTTTGCAGCAGAACAACTTTCTGTAGCAATGTCAAACTTGCTACGAATTGTGAGATATTATAGCAATCCAACATTTGTGGCAATGTTAAATTTTCCATAAAAGCCACATAAATTGTGCCGATTTTAAGTTTGCCACAAAAGGTTTTGTAACAAGGCATTTGTGCGTGGCAACCTTGTTGCAAATTTTCAGAATGCTACAGAAAGCTATTGTAGCAAAATTTGGATATATTGTGGCAAAATCTGCTGCTACAACAAATTATTTTTCTTGTAGTGCAGTGAAACACCTTAGTTTATGTTCTACATATTGTTTAGCAGTCGCTCTTAGTGGCCTTTTGGGCCGACCATCTGAATAGTTAGCTATTTGGTGTACTTGAAATTGAATTTCATTATTAGGATGTAACCCCCTGTTCTCTGAACATGTGATCCGTTGAGCTGTACCTTTTATTTATTTCTTTCTTTTATTTAGCTTTATATGTTATGTGCTTCGCACGTGTAGCCCGTAGTGTTGTGGTCTCTGGCGTGTAGCCATCGAGCTGGTGGATTTGTCTTTTATGTTTTTATTATTGCAGGGACCTAATGTAAGGCTTTAATCCTGAGTTATGGTCATGGAACTCTATCCGTTGTGCTCCAAGATTTAAGAAATCACTAACACTCCTAACTCTAGGAGCTAGGGGTGTTACAGTAGAAGCCTTGATGGAAGTGACTCTTTGCCATATAATAAATATTGCATTGTAGGCCGCAATTTCATTCTATTGCTGACTAACTGTTTCAATTGCTAAATTTATGAATCTGTGTTTGAATTATTTTTCAACAAGGGTATTACGTTAACTGTGTGCGTTTTTAACAATTAATTTCATTAAAAAGAACAACTATATTATTAATGTTATTATTGACGTTATTTATTTATAAAATTATTGAATCAATGCTAACCTGAGTTTTTAAAATCGTTTTTCGTTTTATTTAATCAATTCCCGAAGTTTAAGCAGGATGCAAGTTGTAGGGCATTTCGACCTGAGCTTAGACCGATCGATAATGAAATGGAGAACAGGATTTAATTAGTGTGGCTTTTGGAACCAAAAAAGGGGGAAAAGGGAAATTGTAAAAAAGGGGGGTTGATTTTCGGGCAGGAGCTCGACACCCCAGCCCATCTCTCCCTCTCTCTCTTCTGCTTCTCCTCTTCTCCTTCTTCCTCACGCGAAACGGCCTGCCACTACCGCCAGGCGCGTCGCCGGCGAACCAGGAAGGGATCACGGCGGTCCCCGAGCACAACCCACTTACCGCCGACCACCACCAACCCGTTTTCCCCACCTTTCTCTGCAAATTGAAGCCAAAGCTAGCCATGTTTTCGGTGCCTTGAACCGCCCCAAGTGCCGAAGTGCGGCCATACTCACCAAAATCGACCGCCATTAAAAATTAAAGGGTCGAATTCAAGCCAAACCACACTGAAACTTCGTTAAATCGGAAGCTAAGGTTTCGGGTTTAGCAAGCGGTGAGCTAGGGTTTGGTCTTAGTTGCTAGGCGTGCATTTGGGACTAATTGGGTCAAGGATTGAGGTTTTCCAGCATCCAAATTGGGCTCAAAAGTGCTTAGAATGAGTCTATAGCTTGGAGTCAAGGTGGGTGTTTCTCACCCCTTAAGTACTAGTAGTTTCGAAATCGTTCTAACCCTTAAGTTGCGACGCATGTTAGTTTAGGTTTATTCAGATTAACTGAAATTATGTATGTTCTGTTTCAGCTGAATTTAGTTTAAATCTATGTATGTTAAGTTTAGTTAGTTCATGCTTGAAAGTAGCTTCGAAAAGAATTATGCATGTTTAGAATTGGTTCAAGTATATTTAGTTAATACATGCATGAAAGATAGCTTTGAAATGAATTATGCATGTTTAGAATCAATTCAAGTATATTTAGTAATACGCGCCTGAAAGGTAGCTTCAAAATGAATTATGCATGTTTAGAATCGATTCAAGTATATGTAGTCAATACACACCTGAAAGGTAGCTTTGAAATGAATTAAACATGTTTAGAATTGATTCAAGTATATGTAGTCAATACACACCTGAAAGGTAGCTTTGAAATGAATTACACATGTCTAGATTCAATTCAAGTATATTTAGTTAATACATGCCTGAAAGGCAGCTTCAAAATGAATTACGCATGTTTAGAATCGATTCAAGTATATTTAGTTAATATATGCCTGAAAGGTAGCTTCGAAATGAAATATGCCTATTTAGATTAGATACATGTACACTTAGTTAATTCATGTTCGTTTAATAACTTCGAAGGAAATGTGAATGTTTAGAATTGATACATGTACACTTAGCCAATTCATGCTTGATTAATGGCTTCGAAAGGAAATGAGTGTGCTTAGAATCGATACTTGTGTGATTAGTTAGTTCATACCTGAACCGCGACTTCGAAATAATAAATGAATGCCTAGAATGCGATAAGATTCCTATTTGATTAGTTTATTTGGTTTGTGAAGTGTTATTTCAAGTTAAGGCATTGTAGATGTATACATAAATGTGGTTA
>NCQV01092061.1:0-11207 GCA_002740545.1 Lophocereus schottii | reverse complement strand
ATTCTGACCCTGCTGGACAGTTTTGACACCTTGGGTTTAATTGCTGATTTGAATAACCAAATGAAGTCCAAAATGGATGAAACTTGATTTGTTGGAAAGCCAACATCTTGAACTTCAAATCCATCAAAAAATATCAGACGTAAACCCTTAGTATGTTTGAGAAATTAAGCACGCAAAATCGGGTTAGCTGGTGGAATTAACCTTTGCCCTGCAGTTTCAATGTTTAAACAAAACTTGGATGATTTATTCATCCTTAAACCAGTATATGGAGCTTACCTAATTGATTTGATTCTTTTAAAACAAAAGGGATGGAGGGATTTCCATCACTTCGTGTTTCGTGTCTTAACTTATAGAAACAGATCATGCCACAAAGTCAACTTGGCCATCCCAACCTGCATCCTCTTTTTTTTTCCCTGTTTGTGTGGAAGCCCTTTCACATGATTGTGCTCCTGTCTATTTGGGGAGAGAAAAAAATACTGTTGTTGAAGCGCTTGTAACGAAATTAAAGAATATATTTTACCTATTTGTTTCACTTAATTTCTGCCGGTTTCATGTGGCTTTCTTGTTATTTTTCATGCATTTGTCTCTGAAGGTTTCTGTTAATATTTTTGCAGTGACAAAATGACTGTAATGCCTGTAAATTCTGTTATGACTCTAATGGGGTCTTTTTCCTTTTTCTTGGCTGAAATATAGGACAAGGATGGTCAAGCGACAATAATTGCTGTGCATCAGATTCAGAAAGGGGAAGAGGTAACATCATATTCTTTGAATAATCACTGATCACAATTCTACTATTGCGCTAGATACAGTTGTCCTTGCCTTTGGGATTGGTCATAGTAGAAACCTTGTTTAATCACTGCGAGAAATCATGTCTACTTGTCTGTTTTTAGGTGACCATCTCATATATAGATGAGGAGTTACCCTATGGAGAGAGGCAGAAATTACTTGCTGACTATGGTTTCAGATGCAAATGCCCTAAGTGCTTGGAGGAAGACGTTTAAACTTACTCTGGCCACGATTCTGTGTCGAGATGGGACTGGAGTTGATCAAATTTGGATGATTAGTGTTTCTTTCATGCAACTGATGATTTTTGTGAACAGAGTTCTGGCAGGTTTAAATTGTATTTTTGGCATTTTGTGCTATTGGAATGACGTACAAAATCACGTATTGTTATGAGCTCGTCATTCGCATAGGTGTGGGAGGGTGGTCCTGCTACTTTTTTCCTCTTTTTTGGGGGGGCCCCGGGGGATGGGGTTGCATCCGTTATAACAGGAGGGGAACTAAAATCACTCTCAGCTAAAAGAGTTATCGTCTATAGGTCTGATTGTATGGTAGGTGCTAATCCTCCCGAGTGTGCCGAGGTGGGCTAACATGGTTCACTGTTAAGAGAACAGACCGGAGATCGACCTGGTTGGATGAGTGGGTCAATGAGACAACCGCTTGGACCGTTAAGATTGGAGTTGGACTAGTTGGTCCGTTTTGTTAAATTGGACTGAACAGGCATGATGCGGTGAAGATTAGGCTATTTTTCTATGTGTTTTCCAATATAGATATTTCCTAGTAAAAATATTAGAAGGAGGATATTATTGTAATTTTTGTATTTCTCTACATGGAGTGAATGGTATTAAAACCACCTAAAGTTAGTCATACCTATTATCTGGCCCAAAGAGTAGTCCACCCATCATGGCCCTTACACCCTAAAAGGCCATTGGAAATTTTTAACAAGTGATCAAGGAGAGTTATAAAATAAGTGAGCGGCCACCATTTCTTAATATTAGGGTTCTTCGACTTGCTCCAGATCTGTCTCTCCTCATCAACTGATCTACGCTGCATTCATGCTTCTGATAGCCATGGCCCCTTGAAAAGGGTTGGGGGGGGGAGGGAGTGAACTTGTCGTATTTGATAGAGGCTCCTTACGCTCCGGTTGCTTCGTCATCAATGACACCAAGTCTACACTGATCGTCAAGTGTCAATTATCTTCAAGTGAACCAAAAAATCTAAGTCCAACGGCTTAGATGGTCCATTGTTTGGGGAGTTTTACCTGGTTTAACTGCATTTTGAATGTACAACGGGTTAAGGCCTATGTTTGGACTGGACCATGCATCGGTCCCTGATTGAACCGGTCGAATCGGACCAGACTGGCGACGCATTGTTAGGCCATGGCCAGTTTGTAATAGCGTCTACTTTAGCTGCGTCTACAGAAATACCTTCCTTAAATATTACATGAAAAAAAAAAAGTGGACTTTTCAAGCTAAAACTCACTTTTTTTGAGCTTAGCATACGGTTTGTGCTCTTGTAGAGTACCTAGAACAATTCTTAGATGCTCTACATCTTCTTGCCTACTCGTAGAGTAAGTCATGATAACGTTAATAAAAATTGTCACAAATTTATCTAGATAAGACTTAAAGACTCTATTCATAAAGTCCATAAAGATAGTTAGGGCATTCGTGGGGCCGAAAAGGCAAAACTCGGAACTCATAGTGGACATAGCGAGTTCTAAAGGTTGTTTTACGCACATTTTTCTTCTTCATCTTCAGTTGGTGATCCCGGACCGCAAGTCGATCTTTGGACAAATATTGTTGCACCACCTAACTGATCAAACATATCATTAATCTTTGGAAAGGGGTTCTTATTCTTAATGGTAACCTTGTTTAACTGCCGATAATCAATACACAATCTTAAACTCCCATCGTTCTTCTTTACGAATAATACCGGCGCTCGCTACGGCAATATGCTGGGCCGAATTAACCCTTTATAAGTAGTTCTTGCAATTGCACTTCTAGTTCAGCTAACTCCGCTAGAGCCATGTGATATATGGCTTGGATATAGGTGTTGTGCCAGGCACTAAGTCAATCGTAAACTACTTCTCGAAAAGGGGGTAGTCCTGGAACTTCACAAAACACCGCGGGGAACTCTCTTATGATATGTATGTTTTCTACATTGGGCTCTTTCTCTTTGGCCACTTCAACGGCACATAGGTATCCTTGACATCCCTTTCGAAGCATCCTAAAAGCGCTCATTGCCAAAATAATAGGTATGAACCTTTGGGATTAGTTCCTTGAAACTCAGCTTCTCACCATCAGAAGAAATCACAGTACTATCTCCTTTTTACCATCAAGGATAACACTATCTTGCCAGCCAATCCATTCCTAAAATGATATCATAGTTCCGGATTTCTAGCTGCGCCAAATCGGCTGGTTAGTTTGTCCCATTTATAAGGATAGGGCAGTTCTTGCTCACGATCTCAGTATGTGCGACGGGCCCTAATGAAGTTGATACACATTACATGTTCCAATTCGGAAGGTTTACTGGCTATTCTCTTAGCAAATCTAGGGGCTTTGAAAGAATGAGAAGCGCCGGAATCAAAGAAAGTATATGCATAACGAGCATTAGCTAGTATAGTACCTGTAATAACTATACTGCGGTACTCCTCATCTTCCCCAGTCATACTGAACGCTCGCCTAGGTACTCAAGGTTTCTTCCCAAAAGCCTTGTTGGTGGTGGAGGGTCGAGCTCTAGATCCTGACCTTTTAGGTGCACTAGGGTGCTTCCTTGAGCCTTTGGGCAATTGGCTATTTAGAGCACTCCCAATGGTGAGCCTCTTTTTTGGCTCACCAGTGGGGGCCTACCACTGTAACATCAATCTTCTCTCTAACTTTTTATCTCACAATCCTCACTCTCTTCAATGGAAGGCTCACAACTTTGGCTCACCAAATAAAATAATACCTATGGACTCCACACCTAACCATATTTAATTAGTTTAGTTTTTTTAAAAATTTTGGCTTGTTATTTGGCTTTATTATTTATGGAAAAAATAATTCGCACATAATAATTTGATAACACAGCTAAATAAGGGTCATAGTTTTTTTTTTTTAAAACAAAACAGGATGAGCTATGTTAAAAAAAAAATTCACACATGCTTGAACAGAAATTACAACAGTTCGATAATAAATAAATAAAAAAGATACATTGGTTAACATTTGATCCCCAAAAAATAAAAAAGATAATTCTACATAATAATTTGTAAAACCAATACACAAACTGGAATTAGGGTATGTAATTTTATTTTTATATGAAAAAACAATCTATATATTTTTTGAAAAATTTAATACTTGACTTCCTATAACAAAATTAAAAACAACCCCATGCCCCCACCCTCCCCTTCAAGGCCTTTTCAATAAATAAATAAATAAATAAATGTCATTCCCTTTCCCAGCACAAACTCCTTTCTCTTCCATTAAAAAAAATTATTAAAAAAAATTATTAATATAAAAGTACATGGCTATTTGACTTCCTTTTCCTTTCATCGTTGCTCACTTCATCTTCTTCATCTTGCCTCCCCATCATGGCCATAACTGTTCCTTCATCACCCCCCCCCAAAAAAGCCCCACTATCCCAATTCTAACTGTGGCCCAACCATTCTTCCTTGCCAAGGTCAAACTCAATGCTCATATTCATTTTTTTTAAATCAGCAATGCTTAAAAAAAAAAGAAAATTTGCTTCAACAAAAATGACGTCGTTTTGTAAAGCAAAATAACAAAAAAAGAGGTCGCGCGCCGCTCGCGGGCCTTGGCTCATGGGCCGACTGTTGCAGGCTTTCGCGCCGCTCACCCACTCGCGAGGTTGGATTTTGGGCTCGTGAACCCACTGGTGAAATTGCTCTTAATGCCCCAGTTTCACCACATCATAACAGGTGCCTCAAGGCCCGTAGCATGGCCCAGAGTGATGATGATGGCAGATGTTTGACTTCCTCAAATTTTGTCCTAGATTTGCTTATTACTTCATTGCTGATTATTATTAGCTTGGGAAATTTACTTGTGAGTGTTGGTTAAAATAACACTTTGTGCAGAGATGCTCTTTACTCAAAGGTGTTGTTTCTGTTGGTTTGACAATTTGAGGTGGCAGCAATAGCTAATCTGAGTTGAAATACTCTTTTACCGTCCTAATATGATGGTCAGATTTAGAGTGAGAAGTGGCAGAAGTAGTACTGGAGACGCAACCTCAGACTTTCTCTCTCTAGCTAGAGAAGTGGAGTTGCAGACATGGTGAAGAAGTTGATGTGGGAAGAAGGTGAAGTGGCGCCGAAGTGAATTTAGATTTGAACATTGGAAGGAAGAGCTAAAGGAAGAGGTAGTCTGTGATGGGTGAAAGTGGGGTAAACGTGTAAGTTTGCAAAAAGAAGAAACTGGGGAGTTGGAAATGTAGCTACTGTGGAGACAAAGGAGCAGTGGACTGGCGAGCAAGTGTGGGTACGACGCGGAAGGTGGGAGGGCATAAGTGAGCTGGGAATGGAGGTAGGCATGCAAGTTATTTTTGCTGGCAACTTAATTTTTTTAGGCCTTATAATGTGGTGATAGTTAAGTATTGTGTAGTGGAATCTTGTGATTGGCAGGTTGGATGTGCAGTTTAGTGTGATGTTGGGGTTGATTTGGATGGTATTTGTAGATGTAGGTGATGAACTTGGAAATGGATTCTGAGTAATTAGTGAAATGAAACTGTGTTGTGTATGAAAAATTGGTAGACTGTAATAGAGTGAACGAAACCCCCAACCCGGGGAAGGTAATAAAGTTGTTGATATGTGGCTGGTGAAATGGGTAAAGGTGGATGGGAAGACCATGGGGAAATATCCCAAATTCATTAAATGGCAATGACAAATGAATGGGATAGATATTGTCCTCTATTGTGTGGTAGCAGGCGTTAGGGTGCACTATGATGGAAATGAACGTTAGGGAGCTATGGGGAATTATATGTTTGGGTAGACAGTTACCAATAATTGCAATGTGGGAAATGCTGGGTATACATCGGAGTCATGGTGGGATAGTTAGGAGAGGAACAAGTGCAATTGATGTGGGCAATTTTCAATCCTTATATTTGTATCCCAGGATAGTGTCATAGTCATTGATGGATATAATTGAGTAGAGGATTGGAAGGTATGTGGAACATGGTGTACATACGAATGAAGGACAACTTATTGATAAGCAATTGTAACTATGCAAGTTAATGTGGTTATGTTGGGCTAAGCTGCTGTGCATACAAGATGGCAAGTGATGGATGAGTTGCAAGGGAAGTTGGTGTTGGTGTTCGGGAACTTGTTGTACATGTATGTTCGGGAGGGTATGTAGAAGAAGGGGAGGCGATGATGGTGTTGTACGAAGGTGGGAGAAAGGATTGTGTCTGGGTGAAGGAGAATATGACTACAGTGGAAGTGATGATGTTGGTGGAGGCGGTGATGGGGGAGGGTTTAAAGGGCCGTGTGATGTGGTTAAGTTTAAAGTATGATAGGAGGCAACTGATACGGTTAGGGAGGGATGCTGATGTTATGAAGTTGATGAAGGGCAATGAAGAATATGGATATATATATATGTTGGAGGAAAAGATAGGCCTGAGGTTCGATGGATAAATGGCAGTAGACGTGCAGAAGTTGGGTCATAGAGTGCTGCACCATTTGGTGGACAGAGGGTGGGGGCCGTAGGATTGTTGGTGCGTCAATTCAGTTAGAAGGATTGGTCAGTGGGGGCTGATGGAGGGAGATTTGGGGCTGGCTGTAATAGGCCAAGATAAGACATCTAATTCACGAGGTAGAATAGGAAGTTGTTTGGTGTCATTTATGGTTGCAATATGTTATGGTACTAACTAGTACGACTTATTTTGCAGGGTTACAGCTGAAGTATGTGGCGGGAGTACGATGTTAGAGGCGACTGACTGTGGAGAACAAAAATGAGGGTTGTAGCTGAAATATGTGGTGGGAGTACGATGTTAGAGGCAACTGACTGTGGAGAACAAGAATGAGGGTGACTGCGCAAACGCACATGGACATAGACACGGAATGAGGACTTTGACATTCCGGATGAGGACTCTTTGGACGGTAGCTCTGCATCTAAGGATGAAGGAGGGGTTGATGAGGCATTGGGGCCTTGACCTGGGGTGCACTCTCGTGCATACCAGCAAAGGACGACAATATGGAAGACTGAGATTAAGGGGAAGGGGTAGGTCTTTGCTTCAGCAATGACTTTTAGGCATAGCATATTGAAGTACGTGATTGCGAACAGGTTTGATTATAAGTTTGTGAGGAATTGTGTAAACAGCGAATTGCTGTTAAGTTGATGGAGTCCCCTTAAGCCAAGACACTAAAGAAGGTCTTAAGAGTTTAGCAAGGTCCAATACAAGTTCCAAAGCCCAAGCAATGGCTCACATTCTGCAAAAGAGCCCTAGAGAAGCATCCAGGTTGGCTGGGCAGAAAATACCCGATTTTGTTCCCTTGCTTTCTTAAGCTAAATTGTGGCTTAAGTTCAATATTTTTGCATTTTTGGATTCCTCTAGATCTTAACTTTCAGGTCCAAGCATTAAAACTCAATCATGCTTTGTGAAAGTGAAGAGATCAACCCATTTTGTTCAACCTGCCAGTTTTGGTTCGAAACTGCTTGGTAAAATATTTTAAGGGAAATCTCCTACTTAAACATGATTTAACTTTGATTTCTTTGCAAGGGCGTTTGTACACAGCCTAAGGTATCCCCCCTGGCCTAAAATTAAAATCATGCTTACTTTTGATTGGTGGAAAGAAGGGCAGAAAATTGAGCTGAAAACGGCTTCTAGAACCCGTTAAGCAATTGCATGTGTTTTCCTTCTTCGAAGAGCTTACTCAGCTAGTTTCTTGCTTGTTTGCTTCAATCATGGTCCAAGACAGTTAGAAACATAGTGATTTGCTGCAAAATCCAGTTTTGGAAAGAGCAACCAATGAGAAAAATAAAGAGAGAAATCACACCATGCAACCGGATTGGTCAGCCGAAAAGGACTTCACCTTTACGGCTGCTTTTCTACTCATTTCTCTAGTAAAGCTGATGTAAAAAGCTTTATAGGATGTATTAAGGTTAAGTTTAATTATTTGTCTTGCTTTCCTTGCATTCTAGTTGTAATTAGCTTCGGTTAGTCAAGCTTGTAAACTAGATTAGTCCTAAGCGCCTAGCTAAGCATACTTAGATGTTTCCTTCCTAGGGAGGAAACCTCCTTTGCTAGTGTTCTGCCTTAGGCCGTGTGGATAGGGCCCTTTCAAGGCTCAATTTGCAAGCATACTTTGATATTCAAATACAAAACCGAAATTGAGAGCATTGCTTTCGTTCCCCCTTAAACACTTAGCTTACTTATCCTTAACTAGGCCGGTTAAGGTGTGATCAAGTAAAGTCTTAACACTTAATTAGGTGGTGTTTTTGTATCCTAATTAAGGTTAAGGGCCCTAAACTCAAACTTAGTAGTATTTCTATATCTAAATGAGAGTTTAGATTGTCCTTTATCCATTCATTCAATTGTGATTTCATTTAAACTCAACTTTGATTTCAGCTTGCTTCGTTTTGCATTTGGAATCAGTTTTGAGTATTTGTGATTTCTCCTCACAGTTCCATCATATTTGGTATCAGAGCTTTGGTTTCTCCTTAGTCTGGTATGGCCCTCTACTTTCCAGATTCATTCCCATCTACTTCCAAATACATCCCTTGTTCTAGCTTAAACACAGATTTGAATACACTATGAGCACTGGTATAAGTTTGGAAGAGAAATTTGATGCAATTTTGAAGAATTGCCAATCACTTTCAGCTCAAAATGAGTTGTTAATGAGAAGATTCAATGAGGGGGTTCAACGTGACTAAGAACTCCAAGCTCAGAATGACTATTTATGAAAACAACTTGGAGCTGTTTTGAAGCAAAAACAGAAAGTGAATGAAGAGCCTCTCCAATCTAATCCTAGGAGGTAAGAACAAGTCTTTAGTCATAATGTGGATTCATCTAGTGAGGATGAACCCTTGAGGATGGGTAGACCAGAACCAAGGATTCAAGCTAATACCAATGATTTCAAGGTTGAAATCCCAGAGTTTGAAGGTAAGCTCAATCCTGAAGAATTCTTGGATTGGTTACATACTATTGAGCGTGTTTTTGACTATAAAGACGTTCCTGAAGATAAAAAGGTCAAGTGCCTTTAAGGCTCAGAAAATACACATCCCTTTAGTGGACTAGGTTGTGTGCTAACGAATTAGAGAAAGGAAGTCTAAAATCAGAATGTGGGAGAAGATGAAATCCAAGCTTAAGGCTCGATTTCTACCACCAAATTATGTCCAAGATTGTTATTCCCAACTCCATAACCTTACTCAAGTTAACCTGAATGTTGAAGAATATACACTTGAGTTTGAGAAACTTGTAATCAAGTGTGATCTTTAACAGCCCAAAGAGCAAACCATTGTTAGATACTTAGGAGGACTTGATCCTAATGTGGTTGATTTGCAAGCTTACACTACTTTTGATGAGGTTTGCACACTTGCTCATAAGGTTGAGCAGCAAAAGAAAGAAAAATAGCCCCCTAGACCTCAGAATTCTAAACCCTTTACCCAGAACCAACCCTTTAACAAGGGAGTTCTAATCCTATATCCAAGCCCCCAAATCCATCCCTTCCTTTCCACAAATAACCTAGCTCCACAAAAGTTCCAAGCCCCTCAAAATAGACCCAATCCCATGAGCAACAGAAGGTGCTTTAAGTGCCAAGGACTTGGGCATATAGCTTCAAACTGCCCAAACTGCAAGGTAATAACCTTAGCCAAATGGACAGCCATTAAGGAGGTGTTTGAAGAGGAGGAAAAGGAGGATGATTTTAAGGATGAACTTCAGGAAACTCAAGAGGAGGTAGTGGAGGAGGCTGATGAACGAGAAATGTTGGTTTTGAGGAGAGTATTAAGTAACTAGAAGGGAGCTAAGGACGAGCAAAGAGAGAACATATTCCACTCCTATTGTATGGTTTAAGAGAAGGTATGCTCTGTGATCATTGATGGAGGAAGCTGTGTAAACATGGTTTCTCTAAGCATGACTGAGAAACTAGGCTTGCAAACTATGACTCATCCACACCCTTAGAACATTCAATGGTTGAATTAAAGCAATGGTATCCAATTGAACTCTCGGCGCCTTGTTTCTTTCTCCATTGGAAAGAACTACCAAGATGAGCTTTGGTGTGATGTAATTCCCATGGATGCTTATCATATGCTTTTCGGAAGACCATGGTTATATGACTGTAGGGTTATACATAATGGCTTCCTGAATACTTACTCCTTTAATAAGGATGGTAAAAAGATTACCCTAGCCCCTTTATCCCCATCTAATCTCTACCAAATTAAACCTCAAAACAAGTCAAACCAATCTGATTTGTTTCTCACAATTAGTGAACCATTGTTAGAGGCCTCCCAGGATGAATTCAAGGCCTTTAGAGTGTGGATATTGAACATACAAGATGAACCAGAAACTTCATTACCCACTCACCCCATAGCCAAAGCACTCATACAAAAATTTTATCATTTGTTTGTTGAGGAGATACCCACGAGTTTACCTCCTAAAAGAGATACCCAACACCATATTGATCTCATTCCTGATTCTATCCTACATAATAAGCCAGCTTATAGGATGAATCCCAAGGAAACCATGGAGATTCAATGGCAAGTTGAGGAATTAATGTCTAAGGGATTGATTCGAGAGTCCTTGAGTTCGTATGCTGTGCCTGCTCTTTTGGTTCCTAAGAAGGATGGAGGAATGCGCATGTGTGTGGATAGCCGAGCCATTAACTAAATCACCATCAAGTACTGGTATCCAATACTTAGACTTGAAGACATGCTAGATGAGTTGTATGACTCTCAAGTGTTCTCTAAGATTAATCTTCAAAGTCGTTACTACCAAATTTGAATCAGAAAGGTGCGAGTGGAAACGACCTGTAAAACTAAAGGGGGGCTTTATGAATGGTTGGTTTTGTGCTTTGATCTTTCAAATGTCCCAGGTGCATTCATAAGGTTGAGGAACCAAGTGTTTAGGCTGTAGATAGGCAAGTTTGTGGTAGCTTACTTTGATGACATCTGGATCTATTCCAAGAATGAGCATGAACATCAAGACCATCTTACTCAAGTTATGCTTGTTCTGGAACGTGAGAGATTATTTGGTAACCTTAAGAAATGTGCCTTTTTCACTCATGAGGTAACATTCTTGGCTTATATTGTCACTGGTGATGGTATCAAGGCAGATGAAAGCATGATTGATGCTATTCAGTCATGGCCTATTCCAAAGAGCATTTATGATGTCCAAGCTTTTGATGGCTTAGCTTCCTTCATGTAACAACCCCCAGTGCCTAGGCCAGAAGCGTTACGTTTTCCTAACTTCTTACTTAAGTTCCTGGGATGAAACGGACAGAG
>NCQV01092059.1:0-14549 GCA_002740545.1 Lophocereus schottii | reverse complement strand
AAATTAATATATTTTAATTATTTTTTAATAATAAAATTAACTCAAGTCCTTGCATAATAAGGGTATAACACTAGTATTAAAGAAAAACATATGCTTTATACCCCATAAGATATAAAAAATTCTCAATAAAAATCAAAGAATTACTAGAAAAAGAATTAATATGACCTACAAAAGGTAGTTACTCATCACAAGCCTTAATAGTCAGGAATGAAGCAGAAAAACGAAGAAATAAAGCAAGAATAGTTAGTAATTACAAAAAACTTAACCAAGTCACGAAAGCAGCCAATTATTTCTTACCTAACAAAAAAGTTTTAATCAAATTTATCAAAAATAGAAAATATTTTTCAACATTTGACTATAAATCAGGATTTTGGCAAATAAAAATGGAAGAAGAAAGTATTAAATATATATACTTTAGGACTCTTCAAGGATTCTATGAATGGATTAGTAATGCCATTTTGATTAAAAAATGCACCTAAAATATTTCAAAGAAAAGTAGACGATGCATTTAAACATCTTAACTCATTTCCAGTTGTTTATATTGATGAAATCTTATCAGCACCAAGACTCTAGAAGAGTATACAGAACACCTAGAAATATTCACAGCAACTGCTACAAAAGAAGGAACATGTCTTAGTGAAAAGAAGGCCACAATTGAACAAGAGGTTTAGGATTTGAATTAGGATCAAATGATTTGTCATTACAAAATCATATTTCTAGAAAAATAGCAAAATATCTCGATGAATTAAGAATTAAAAAACACATACAAAGTTTTTTAGGATTATTAAACTATGGTAGCTCTTATATTTCCGACTTAGCAAAGAAAAAGAAAGACTTACACAACCTATGAAGAAAAAAATAATACCAAAGGATGGAGTGATCACCATACCTAAATCATCAAAAACCTTAAAGAAGAATGTAGAACTTCACCCCAGTTAAGATTACTAGAACCAGAAGACAATTTAATAATGCAAATTGATGCTTTTGATAAATTTTGGTCCGCCGTACTTAGAACTAATATTAATGAAGTATGTGGATACTATAGTGGTACCTTTTCCAAAACTAAAGAAATCCATACCACTATGAAAAAAGAAATTTTAGCTATAGTAAGAGAAATCGAAAAATGCAGATTATTTCTTCTACCTAAACCTTTCAAGGTACTAAGTAATAATAAAGCTGCAACCACATTTGTCAAACGAGTCTTAGATATTGACCCTCATATGTTCAAACTTCATAGATAACAAACTTTCTTATCCTCAGTTTAACACTATTTATGACCATATTGCAACAAAGAATGTTTTTTAGCAAGTTATCTAACAAAAGAATCAGAGTATGTCAACAATGACGACTCCAGACAAGCTCAAAGAACTTGAAGATATTGTTATCAACTTCAACGAATATCTGGAAACTGTTTTAGCAGAATTAGAACAACCTGAAACAGGAATAAAAGCTATAGTTGAGAATATCAGTACAGAAATTGATGAGCTCTCTATAGGAACTGATAGCATCATCAGAGACAAGAATAAAGATCTAGAACAACAAAAAACTATGGTAACAAAGATACTAAAGTCAATTAGCTCTCTAAAATTGCCTTCATTAACTATATCAACTGCTAGCTTGCAAAGCCACAACTTTCGCCAACTATTAAAACTGCAGAGCTAAGTTCAAGCAATCCATTTCTCGAAAAAGAGAAAGAAATGCTAGAACTAAAGTCGAAACTACTAGTAGAAAGAACTATAAATCAAACTATTCAAACTACAAAATTGTTCCTTTTGATATTCTCAACTATATTATCTTTCTGCTTCAAAGTTCTTTATGATAGTTCTTGAGAGGAGAGAAACAGTTTATATCTATATTCTTCACTATAAATAAAAGAACTATCTTCTAGAAAAGCCCTTGTTTATATCCTTTGCTTCAAAGTTCTTGAGAGGAGAGAAACAGTTTGTAGATCAAAGTAAGTTCAAGTAAGACCTATGGAGAGGAAGGGTGTGGGGGCTGATCAAAGAACTAAAAATCTCCAGGAATGATACTAAGAAGAAAGAAGGTATACATTTCTTACGCTTTCTTATGATAGTTCAAATGTCCACGACAGAAGTACCATTTCATGCCATTTAAAACAGTGTTATCTATTTTTTGTTAATTATTGTTCTTCAAAAAAGAGTTTTAAATATTTTTCTACAAAAGTTACTAGAGCCCAAGGAAAATGGTATTAGAGCCTACCCTACCCAGAATATGAGTTCTTATAGAAACAAACTACAATAAGACTCTAGAATAAGTAGAGTAGGAAATTATTTAGAAGGACAAAACTTTAATCTACCTAGACTTAGATACTATTCACAGGAACAAGCATGAGATTCCATAAGATTATTTGATCAAACACCTAGAATCATAAGGCAGAACCGACTGGAATATAACAAAACTACGTTAAATTCCTTCCTAACTGTCCCTTATACTGTTTAGCCAATAACCATGAACATAATAAGCTCATATTGCTTCATTAGAAGTAGCTTTTGAGTATACTATATGGTATCAACCCCATAGAAACATAAACGAATCCCAGATAGCATATTATACAGATAAAGAAAATGAATGGAAAAGTCTAAAAGAAGAATCAAAATTAAGGTTTCAATAAGAAAATCATATAATAACAAAAAGAGTAACCTAGTAATCTTGCTAGAAAACAAATTAGCCAAACAATGAATTAAACTAAAAGCAAAAGACTAAAAGACAAATAAATTTACAGCCTTGATTCAATCAAAAGGTCTAGATTTTGTTGTCTCACAGTTCCTACAAAAAATCATTTCTCAGCTGATTCAATCCCATGTATGTGTGTATATATACACCTCCCCCCCCCCACACACACACATGTATATGTATATATATTAGAATGAAGTACATTAAGGGAAACTGATACCTAAATAACAACATTTAGGAGGTTTGGTTACTCCTAACCTATTTTCAAAACTAAATAATTTATTACAATCATAAATTTTACACTTTAATAGAAAATTAAGTTATATTTAGGTCATCTTAATTAATATGTAACAAATGCATATTTTTGTTTTTCCTCCTCTTAGACTATTGAAGAACATTAATAAAATAAAAAAATAGAACATAAAACATTTTAAAAAGTTTCTAATCAGTAATGCAAATTTCAATAAAAAATTCTTGATCATAGTATGTTTTTTTTTTTTTTTTTTTCTAAAATAGCTATAAAAAATAGATTACCATTATCATTGATAATCAAAAAAATTATATGGAAGACTGTTAGGTCCTTTTTCTTATGATTTTGGCCCTGAACTTTTAGAAAGTACAGAAAACCCCTAAAAAGGATAAAATATGCAACTAAGCTATTTTTAGGGTTTTGTTTTCAAGAAATATACTTATTTTAAATGATTAACCTTCTTATAATAATTTATTGGTACTAGTTATCACAATCTCCTTCTTGTATCCTAAATATTATACTTTCTGTAGTTATAGGCCCACCATACTTAGCAGAATAATTAAAATTTAATTAGAGAGCTTCTGCCGTTACATGAAATTAGTCAGCGCTTTACTCCTGCATTCCTCTATATTTCGGTTTATAGAGACTGCTAATCTCAACCGCACCTTCCTTAGATCAGGTACAATACTGATCTATTTCGTTTCCTATCTTAGACCGTAGTCACTAATTAAGTCTTAAATACTTTAAAGGATAGTGAGATTTTAATCAAAAAATTATAATATTTAAGATGTAAGGTTCAATTTAATGACGTTTTCTACTGGAAAAATTCTTTTATTGAAAGCTTAAAAGTGAATACATTACAATAGAATGACTTAAGAAGGACTTAAACTACTAAGATTATCAGAGATGCTTGTTCATAGAGAAATGGAGAATTCGACTTTTCTTGTGCTCAAGAATGTTCAAATGACCAAGTCTCTTCTCAGCACTCGACCTCTCCTTTCATAGAGGGGATGAGGGGGTACATAGGATGCCCTAGCAGCTATAGTATACACTGCTATTACACATGGCTATAGTTACATGGCTACAGTAGACTGCCTTATTTTACATACCTGACACTTGTCAAAATAATCCAATAATAGGGCAACCGCTTTTCACAGCCTGTTAATGCTGACAAGGCTAGTTATTATTATAGAGATTCTGCATGCCTTCATCTCCAATAATATCTTTCAAACCATCATTATCTGGATAATCATCAAAATCTTGGTCAAATTAAAAATGCTCTGGATCACATTTCTCAAATAAATCAAGAAGATATTTCTTTCCTTTTTCTAATAAGAATTTTTCCATTTCAACATCAAAGAGATAATCAAATACACCTTATGAGGTCGTGCCTTCTACTAAATGCATTAGTGTTTTTCCTCGTTCAATTAATGCCCAACTTTGATGATAAATGTTGTAAAAACTGACGGCTATTGCTAAAGCAGGATCAGTAACTGATTCTCTTCGTTCTGTAAACCATTCCTATCGTTGATCATAGGGGTCATCTAAATTAGCTATCTGAACAAGATACTGAGCTAGTTTTGCTTTTTCATTTTCATACTTGATTAGTGCACAATGTACCTCTATATATAGGGATCTATTATATGGGATTTTTGTTGGACTCTCAGGAGATGTAAGAATGTAATGGATCCTTTTGAACATGCACTGTTAAAACTTAGTTAGTTCTGAGAAAAATAGAAACTTCAGATCTGTGAATTTCATAAAGTAAATTACCATCTTATGTTCCCATGCTTTAATGACGGGGTTATTTAGAGAGATTGAATTTACTGGGAAACTAACATCACTGACTCCAGATATATCGGAAAAGTACATTGTAGTACTCTATGATTTCCAAATATTAGAGGAATAATTATGATAATATGCGATCTAGGCTGCACATCGCTCATTTAACCATTTTCGTGAACAAGGGAACTAATTTTTTTTCTTGGATATCATAAGGATACGTTAGGTAATTAACTTGTAACTCTAGAAGGGAAAATTTTTGGGCTGTTATAAGCAGGCAAAACATAGCAGACCAAAACGTGATATACTTTTTATATGGAATTCCAAATTATTAATAAGGACTTTCTAGAAGGAGAGGATCCGTTCCAGTAGCAATGACATTTCATATTAGATTTCCTCTTTTTCCAGCAGGAGGTCTGTTCTGATGATCGCCATTGGTAAGTTCTCAAGTTAAACTATTTGTCATAGAGTTCTTTGATCCCTATATATGTTCAATAGAGAAGGAAAACTAATTAAGCCATAATTACAAATGCAAGAGTTGCCTTTGCGCTTGCATATTTGATAAATTCTTTTTCATAAAACTAAATATTTCTTTGCAATCAGCTCGAATAAGGAAAGGTGTTAGGGATAAAAAGATTAGGAGCTTTTTAATTTCCCTTATGACTGTAAAGATTTTTTTTTCCATCATGGGATAGTTGCATTCTGCCTTATTAAAACTTCCATTACAATATTTGTAGAGTTTTTCTCTTTCTTTGATTTTGAGTACGTTACTTCAATGCTCATTTGCTGGCATCTGTCTCAATAATTAAATCCCCTCCTTCATTAGGCAAATTAAGGACAGGAAGATTTTTACACATCTTTTTGAAGTTTTGAACAATCTTTGAATCATTAGGGGTTCATGCCCAACTTACTTCTTTCTTGAGTTTCTACTGTAATGACTTTCTCAGTTTACTTAAAGCTTTAGTGGCATCTGCAGCATAGGTAAGGTGTCTAAGAAACCTTTCTAGCTGCTTTTTATCTTTAATCTTTTCAGAAAAATTTTTTATTTTTTCCAGAATATGTTTTTGTAAAATGACTTGTCCAACTTTTATCTCTAGACCTAAAGACTCAATCTCTTATTTAGCATAAATACATTTTTTCTTACCAAGTATAATATCATGATCAGTGCATCTTTGGTGACAACTAAGATATCATCTTTGTGTTTTTCTATGGTCTTGGAAAAGACAAAGATATCACTGATGTAAACTAAACAACAATGATTAAGATCTTTGAAGATATTATCCATTCTTCTTTAGAATATTTGAGGTGCACCTTTAAGACCAAATGACGTTACTATCCACTCATAATGTCTTTGAGGGGAACTTATTGCAGTTAAAGGAATGCTTTCTTCATCCATTTTTATCTACCAATATCCGCTTTTGCAATCCATTTTTGAGAACTAAGAGGTTCCTTGAATTCTACTGAAAAGGACTGTTTTAATAGGAATATAATAACCATCAAATACAATATTATCATTAAGCTTTTTGTGATTGATTACCATTCTTGGTTTTCCTCTTCTTTCTTCTGCATGACTTCTTTTCGTGAAGGTGGAACTGGTGTGAGGACTCTTACTATTCCTGATTAATCTTTTATCCAGAAGTTCTTTGATTTGTTTATCAAATTCCTAGATACCCTGGTGTGTATGCACCATTTGTTTGACTCGAATAATAGTTTTGGGATTTAACAAAGCAATCCTTGCAAATGTCATGTTTTATTGTAAAATTTTAGTGGATTATGAGAGTAAAGTTCTTTGTATAATTGCTCTTGTTGTTTAGTAATTTGATCTTTAATAGATAACCCAAGTAGAGATTGTCAGTGCTATTTCATATTGTGCAAGTATTGCCTTGTTACCACGCTTGTTGCTTGTAAAATCAATTTTCTGATGAGTGTAGGCCGTGCTTAATTTTTCAATAGGAACTAAGTGACTATTAATTATAAATATTATTTAGTTTATGGTCTGTGTACATATATTTCCAATAATCATATCATGAGAGGGTTGATCGTAGCACAAATAACTGGCATAATGCATTAGACTCCTCCTATCTCTATGGACAACCCTTCTATTGCCTCATTATGGCTCATGATGCTATCTTCAGCTATCCTAACTTGTAAAGAATTCTTTGCTTTTTTCTATAAATTTTAGAAATAATGATCTTTTTTCAAATCATACAGAACAACCACTATCTATGTAGGCGCATAATTCATATTTATTATATCACTCTAAATAGACCCTTATTGGGATATAGATGCTATTAGGATTTGTATTGGCAGTTTCATAGCATATTTTCTAGTCACACTTTGACTAATTCATCTTCATAGATTGGTTCACTAACAGTTCTTGTTTTGTACTCAATGACCTTTCCATCTAGAGTCATATTTCGATCTACACTGTGTCTTGCGGGTTCAAAGTTCATTCTACTCGTTTCACTAGTCATGCTAATTGTATCATCTTCTTTAAGCTCTTCTTTATCCGATGAAGATCCTTCTCCCCATTCTGATCTTGCACTCATGCTTTTCAATAATTGGGATTTAATAGTAATCTTACTATTCTCATCAATTTTTGTCATATTTTTCTTATTGATTTTTGTAGGATTAGCAAAGCTAGATATCCATGAATAATCAATCTCTATTTCCTAAGGATTGGATTTAATCCTCTTGATCTTTTTCATAGGTGTAGAACTTGTAAATTTTTCTTCCTCTATCATTGTCACCTTAGGTTTTGGGAATATGGTATTGTCTAATTTGTAGATAATTTTCCAAAATATTCTCACTGGATATCCTCCTCTTTTAATATCCATGCCAATTATTTTTATCTTAAAAGATAAGAATTTTTTAGGAAATTTGTCCTTTAGATCACATAATATCCAGGTCGATAATTAAATCCTACCAATCCATTGCATAAGTTAGACTTAATTCTTGTGATAATTTGATTATTGAATTTGGTATGCCTAATATCGTAGAGCAAAGTATAAAGATCAATATCTTTGCCATAATGTTATAACGGAGTGATTTGAACTTATACACTTCTAACATGGATATGCCTATAGCTTCTAGCTGTGTTATGCTTAACGGTGTTTTTTCAATTAATGAGATTAACTTCTCTCACATCATACCCACAGTCTTTGATTTCTAAGTCTCCTTCCATCATCCAACATACATATTTGCTTTTTAATTGAAAGATAAACTTTTTATAGATCATGCCTTTCTGCATTATAGGATTGACCCAATCTCCTTTGACTTCTTCGTTATCATTATCTACAACAAACTCTTTTCCTTAAAGATCTCCAAGACTAATCGAGCCATGTTTCACCCTATGGCTGGTTTCTTCATTATCATTTTCTTTATATTCATTATGCAGTATGATTTCAACCATTCCTTTGTTGTTATTTGAAGTTAGGTCTAATGCCTCATCCTCACTAAGCTCAACATAATATAATCTTCCTAAGGTTTCAATAAGCTTGTTATTCTTTCTATTTTTACATTCATTAGCATAATGTCCTACTTCTCTGCATGCCCAGCATTCGCAGTTGTCTTTTCTTATAGGTCAATAAGCTGCTTTCCTAAAAAATGTGCATTTTTAGGGCATGGTTTGTTGCAATATTTTCTTTTCTATTTCTCTTCTCTTTGCTTATTAAAGCTCTTTTTTTAATCAAATTTTCTTTTTCTTCGCCTTTCAGGTTCTTTTACCCATTGGTGAGGTAAATTCCAACAAGTTAAGAATTACTTCTTAATTTTATTTTACTTTTGAAGATCAAGACATTGATCATTGGCCCATTTTCTTAAATAAGAGATTCTCGAACCGAGGGTATTAATGACATCTACTCTTTGAAGCCATGCAAGGTATTTTTCATTAATTATGGAATTTTTAGGATATGATAATTTGTCGTAGAACATACCCAGATTGGTTTCATTATGTTTAATTTTGTAATAATATTTACTAAATTCAACAATATAATTTTTCAAATATCTCATATCTCATAATTCTATATTATTAATCTTTCTTTGTTATTCTCTTGCTTTCTCTTTAGAATCCAGTTTAGCTCCTATAAACTTAGTTTCGATTTCTTCACATAGATTTTTGAACATTGTAGTTGGTGTTTCCATCATTCTTAATGTATTGTTACTATCTTCATTGAATGAATCATACCAGTCAACTACTGTGCCGAAAAAACTATGTTCGATATAGTTTAGGAATTTACGGTAGTCCATGTAGTGTTTAAGTTCAAGACAATATTCATTCCTCTTTTCCAATGCTTAAATATTTCTTCTCTATTACAAGCTCTGTCTATGTTTAAGATATATCCAGTTTGACTAATTGGAGTAAGGCCAGTATCTTCAAAGGTTGTAGTTTCCTTAGGATAAACCCAAAGGTTGTAGTACCCTACTGGAACGCACCTAGTTGCTATAAAATGAGTATTTCTTCTAGAAGGTTCACCAAATTCTTCAGGTTTATGAACAACATTATTAACTAGATTGGTTTCTGTTTCACTTTAGTCGAGTTCTTCTCCAATCTCATTGATCTCCTCTTCAACGACCTTTTAACCAAAATTTTTATTTGGTTTTCTTCTAACTTTTTCTAATGGTAACGCATTAAGATCGTCTAGTTTAATCAAATTCATTTGCTGATATATTTCTTCTTCTGATTGAACATTATTTGTCTCTTCATTATCATTAGATAACACGACATGTTTATCACTAATTATGCTCATAATCTTATTTAATTCTTCTAGATTCTGTTCTTTCTCAAATGTGTTTTGTAATTCTTCAAGAGTGTACTGCTCATACTCCACCATGTTCTTCTTTTTTTGCGTTTTAGATAATTTCTCAATATATTTTTCTCCTACTTCTTTTTGAATTTTTATATCATGTAAAAGAAATGAATTTTTATTTTTTGGATTTTGGAAAGGATATTTATGCTGAAATGGAATACTAATACTTAAAGTAGATTTTGGGCTATGCTTAACTTAGTTAACTAGAGAAAGCTTAATTACATATAATTGCTTCTTAAGTTCTTTAATTTCAGTCTTAATTTTAGCTAATTCTGCTTTTAATTCTAAAATTTAGTGATATAGTTTAGTGAAGGTGCTACTGAAGAAATTCCTTCCGATGAGTGAACCCTGTGTGAATAATTCAGATCAGGGAAAGCAGGTGATGATTCAAGCATTAATAACAGTTAACTAACTTAATTAGTCATTAATTAGTATAATTATCTTAATTATTTTTTGGCACGTGGCTTTGATGCCAGATTATAGGGGGTTTAGAGTAGTACTAGTGAGCAGAATTATCACATACTCAAGTTTTGATTTTTCAAAAGTAGATTTTTAAGGATTGAGGTTAGATTTGTAAATATGAAAAATTAGGGCGTTCATGCAAAATATGTGAACAGTGAATGGGGTCCTTTTTGTTGATTTTCTCAAAAGTCGAGGCAACTATTTTGTCAAGTGTCTAGTTAGTGAAATAATGCAGTCTACCGTCGCCATGTAAGAGCAACCATAGTCATATGAAAAAATCAGTGTATAATGTAGCCATAATGGCATCCTATATAGTTCATCTCCTCTATAAAAAGTGAGCCAAGTGCTGAGAAGGGATACGTTCATTTGAGCACAGTTGAGCAAAAGAGAAGTCGGGATTCTCCATTTCTCTATGAGCATGTATGTTTAATGATCTTAATAGTTTAAGTCCCTCTTCAATCTTTTCATTATAATATTTCCACTTTTAAGCTTCAATGAAAGACGTTTTTCAGTAGGAAACGTTATCCAATCGAAACTTATTTCTTAAATATTATAATTTCTTAGTTAAAGTCTCACTATCCTTTAGATTATAAAACTTGATTAGTGGCTACGATCTGAGGTAAGAAGTGAAACAGATATGTGCTATGTTTGATCTAAGGAAGGTGTGGTTGAAATTATCAATCTTTGTAAACTGGAAGCTAGAGGACCACCGAAATCTAGCGCCGATTGAGTGCAAGTAACGGTCAAAACTCTCTAATTAAGCTTTATTACTTTCCTGAGCATGGAGGGCCTATAATCATAGAAAAAATATAATATTTATGATATAAATGGTAGATTGTGATAACTAGTATTAGTAAAGTCATGATAAGAAGTCGAACCATTCAAAACAAGAATCTTTCTTGAAAAATCTAAAATACACCCAAATTACTCAAACCATGCCATTTGGGATGAGAGTTTTGGGTCAAAATACTAATGAAAGGGACTGGAAAGTCGCTTTCTTCAACCCGGTGGGACTAAAAAGTTCATTTTCCTACTTTCTAGACCTAAGAATATTGGAACCAGAGTTGGAGGTGCCGAAATATTAATGATTCACGTAATGCAATCATTGGATAGGTGTACATCTGTCAGGCTGATCGGAAATCCTAATCTGAGACCGCACAGGTAAGCTGATGGGCCTAACCCTAGTAACTGATAAACTGGCGATCTACTTGGTTATGTGCCAAAATAATGCTTGGAAATTATGAATTAAATACTTGTACATTATGAGAATTCGTTGTTTATAAAACAATTGAGATTTTGGAGGGTACGGGTAGAAAGCATATATGAAAATTTTAAAATCCCTTCCCTCTCTATAATGTAGTTGTTCATGGCCTGATAGGGATGGAAATGACCTCGTCTCTGCTTCAGATATACATACTTTGAACGGTAGGGAATTTCATGAATAATTTTGGTCAGTTACCACCTTAATAAATAATTCGCAGTTCTCTTTGGCATTTTTCTAAGTTATCGATGCATTCACCCCTGTTTAATTAAGGACACAAATTGATTTTGGTTCTCCACTCACATGTACTTTCTTATATTAGTCTTATCATATTATTTTTACCATAAATGAATTTGCAGTTATCATGCTATGATTGGTTTTAATATTGTTATTCTTAGGGTTATTAATATTAATATTATTGTCATTAAAGTTAATATGATCATTGCTATTATTCAAATTATATGTCATACTTTTTTACGATTGTTATCGAAAGAAATATTGTTGTTAGTTCTAGTGATTAATTATGAAGAGGTTTCGGTTACTAAGCTTGACTTGTGGTACTAGATTGATGATGTCTGATCAGACTTTCGTATGCAATGTGAAAAGATTTTGATTTTTTAGGCCATAAATGGACTTTAGTTCCCATTTATTAGTTGGGTCACAAGAAAATATATCATTCTACCTCACAAAAGAGAATTGATTTTTATTCCCCTCTTTAGTTACGAAACATGTAATAATCTTTAGTGCTAATTCGGACCCAATAATCTCACCTCTTTAACCTAGTCGCAAGGATCAAGCTCATAATCACTTTTAATTGATAATACCACCCAAACTCATACCAAAGTTTCATTCAACCCCTTTAAATTAACCACCAACGTCCTTATTGGACTTAATTTGTTTTCAAAATCCCAAAAATAACATTTCCATTCAATTCTCACTTAAAAACATATTCATTGCTCAAATTACTTTTAAGATTACATTAGGCCATTTACTTCAAGAGAAATTATCTCATAGTTGTATGTTCCTCTTATACTCCCATCACCTACCTCAAGCCCAAGGCATAATATTTTTATGACAATACCACCCAAAACACTTTACACATAAACCCTATTAATTTTTTACACAATCAGTATTAGAATTCATCAAAATTTCATGAGATCAATAAAACTAAACATAAACCCATGTTCAACAACCGAACCTCAATTCACCAAGTCCACCTTATGAACTCGCAAGCATATCCAAGCTCAATTTCATCATCAAAATTTCAATTACTCACAAATTGATATTACTTTAATCTAAACAAGGCCGTTACTAACAAAATCAACAATAAAAATAGTGGAAGTGAGGAATAAGGGTTTAGAGTTTCACCTTCTCAAACGGCCATTGAAATAACTAAAAGAAGAGTTGGAGGGAGGAGAAAGGCCCTGCTAGGGGCCAACAGTGATAGCCACGACTGGTGTGTTAGCGGTGACTGATGTCGGTCAATGGGCTAGGCAGAATGGGCTTGTTGCTTCAACATACCAAAAAAAAAAAAAACAGGGGAAGAGGGCTCTGCAAGTGTGGTGCGACTAGGCAAGTAAAATCAAGTGGGGGGTGTATTCTTGGCTATTATTAGTATTTCCATGATTTATTTGGAAGGATATTATAAGTTCCGCCCATATTAGTTAATATGTCCTTTGCACTTATTTTCGTTTCGTTTATTGACATTATAGTCTTATTTCTATAATATAATTAAGCAAGTTGTGTGTGTGTGTGTATCCCATGATTACTTACTTTTATGAATTTGCCAATTTATTTATTTATTCATCAATTTATAAGCTCCAAATGATTTAATGCAAAGCATGACTTAGTTTATGTTGAGGCCATTTTACCGTTCCAAGCTATAATTGGATAAGTATTTTAAAGCATTGAATCAAAATGCAACACTCAACGTTATTAAATTGAAATTAACTAAAGTAATTAATCATGGGTTAGGTTTGGTCTATTACAGCATTCCCCCCTTAAAATAAGTTTCGGCCTCGAGATTTGAAAGTTTAGAAGAAATCTTAAATTTACCTTGAACAAGTTTGGTACTTGTTTCTCATGTCCTCTTCCATCTCCCACGTGGTTTTTGAGGATGCATGGTTAGCCCATAGAATCTTGACTTGAAGGTTGCCCTTATTGAACAACTCTAAAGTCTACATAGAGCTCTTCTTATAAATGAAGTTGTCATTAGCTTCTATAGGTTCATCCACAATGGCCTGGTCTGAGTCTAGAACATATTCTTTGAGATGTGAAATAGGGAGAACTCTTTGCACATGTTCGAGTTTTAGTGGTAACTCTAATCCATAGGCCACTAGGTTGAACTTTTCAACGTTTCATAGAACTGAATGTACGTAGGGCTCAGTTTTAACATTGAACCTCCTAAAACCTTTGATTGAGGAAACTTTTAAGAATACTCTATCTATCACCTAAAGCTCTAGTGGTCACTTCCTCGTGTTTGCGTAATTTCTTTTATCGAGTTTGAGTAGCTTTGATGTGTTCTCGAGTCTTTCTTTCTTTCTCAGTGGTATCCTGGATAATTCAGGCTCTATAATTACAATATCATCTAAACCTTTTCAATACAATTATCTATTATGTGAGATCCTGATCTTATTAAAAGGTCTTTCATAACCATTGAGGAAGAGGTTACTGACTATGTCCTGAGATTAATGTCATTTTCTGATGCGATTCTATGGTTCTTTTGGGCCAGGATTGAAAGGATCCTTTGTATTCTACCTTATAGCTCCAACTCGATTATTTACACAACCTTCTCTCATCAGATAGTCAAAGGTTTGTTCTAGGTTTAATTCGATGTTAAAGATGAGCATGTCGATAGATGAGAATGAGAATGATGAAAATAGAAATCAAGTGAGTCATTATTCCCAAAAGAAATAACAATGAAATTAGAAATGATTGATAAAGCAGGGATTGCCATTGGATGGCAAGAATAGAGGTAGCTATGAGTTTCTTAAAAATTCAAAGATAAAAGACTCAAGAATCATATCGTACATGTATGACCTTAGGAGAAGCTAACAGATGGTTGACACCCGTTAAGCTATATTAATGGCAAAGATGAGTGCTCTACACTATCTTAATCAAGATGCAATTAGGAGGTTAAATTTTAGATCAAATTGTGGTGTTCATAAGATGAGAAAAGATTAGAATATGACGAATTGAAAGAAATTTTGGATTATTAAGCCCTACTTGGAGTATAAGGTGGACTATTCATGTCATCTACACACCAAGGTGTGATTGAATGTCAAAATCATAA
>NCQV01092055.1:0-11797 GCA_002740545.1 Lophocereus schottii | reverse complement strand
GATGCTCCTTGCTGTCCGAGCTCTAAATTCTGCAAATGCTGAGTGCCCCTAAATGAAGGGAGAAGACCTCTATTTATAGGCTCTGCCGGCTAGGGTTGGACTCGGATTTTTGGGCCTAGGCCCAGTAATTATTTTCTTATAAAAAATTAATTACTAATTTCTGCATCATCGATGACACGTAGCGGCTTTTGATTGGCTGCACTTAATTTTGACCAAGCGGGTCCACCAAAGTCAACGTGACACGTGACATTTTATGGTTGGTCCATTTTTTACACGTGGCATCATCTGATTCATCATAAAATTTTTGCCTTCTACACAGGCATCGTCACGTCATTAGCGTCTTGGCAGCATGGGTCACACCTCTTGACTTAGACTTGGCTGATCTACATGGTGGTGGTGGTGTTTTTAGCTTGAGCGATGCAAACCAAGGCTTATTGGCCTTTTGCTCTCGGCGTAGGGATGTTGTGTTCATTGTCGGGATTTGCGGCTATCGACGCCTTGGTGGTTGTCCAGAAAAGGTAGGGCCATAATAAGAGTGGTAGTGAGTAGGAAGGCGTTCCGATCCAAGGTGAGGAAGGAGGATCATCGGCTGTTCTTTTTTAGGTGAGAGGCACCTACGTTGGAGAGCAGAGGGGCTAGAGAAGGACAAAGTTAGTAGGAAGTTAAAATAAGCTTGGGCTGGCGGCGTTTTATAAACATGGCCTTTGTTTATTTCTATGATGTGCTGTCTTATTTGGACCGAGCTCCCTGTCCTTTATTTTTGACCTTTTAATTTGTTGTTGTTGCTATCACATAAGAATGCTCCTAGTATTCAACTGCTTAAGTTGTTTGCTAAAATCACCCTATATAAATTTGTCTCATAAATCTATTTTATATAAAATTGTGTTACATATAATTGAGCAGTGTCATTTACGAATTCGTTTCCTGGTTTACAAATTTTTAGTGATTCTATGGATTTGTTCTACATAATTATTTGTGGGTTGTATTTGAATAGATTTCAAGATTATAATTGTATGTTTTATATGATCTCATGTTAGTTACATTATCACCAAGTTTTCACTTGGCATATAAATCCCTTTTATATTTTTGAATGTGTTTCATAATACATTTCATGTTGCTATATAAATAAGTTTTATATAATAATATGAATCCTTAGATATGTAACTATGTAGTACATGTCATTAAATAAAGATTTAAATTGATAAATGTTAAATAAATTAGGTAACATAATGTAAATGTGTCTTATATGATTGAAGTTTGATATGTTTGTAATATTAACCTAACGTGGATAAATGTGATAATTAAATTATAGAAGTCTCTAGTTCATATTTGTATGCTGTGATTATGAGTTCAGTAAAATTTTCAAACATATGATATGAATAATAAGGTGTCTGAGAATTTAACTAGTTGAAAATATGCCTAAAGCTTTATATATACATTCAAGTATAGCAACTAAAAACTTCATCGACACTATCTCTACTACTAAAAAGCTAGATGGAACTTAACTATAACATCTAGAATCTAAAGGTTCAGCTCCTTTTGAATGAAGGTGATATGATGGGACATCTAAATGTTTCCGCATTTGCTTCGACAGATAAGGATGAGAATGACAAAGATGTTATTGTTATTGAGTAGTATCAAGAGAGCCTAACCCATGTAAGAATACACTTGGCAAAATAAAGGTATAAGATCTTGATGAAGAATCCCAAATTCATGATGAAGAACAACAACCTATAAAAAAGTAGTACTTGGATGACAAATACCCATACAGGATTACAATTCTAAAACAAGATCAAACCCTTAGGCAAATGAATTTTTTTTGATTTTTGATTTGTGAAAACAAGAATCAGCAATAATCAAAAGAGATATATTTAGGATAAAAGCTAAACCACCACCTAAACTATTCAACCACTATCTAAACTATTCAACCACTATTCACTCTCATAAAGCCTAAGTATCAAAGATTGAAATAAAAGGAAGACTAAAATTCACCACTCTCCTAGAGAGAAAGAAAATTGAGATATTTTTAGAGAGATAATAAGCATCAAACTTTTCATTTCATGATCCCAATCTGAAAATATTACAAGAAATCAAGCCAATGGAGTGTCCTCCTCTCCAACCTGTACCAATAGATAGCATTACAAAGAATTCAACCACTGAAATTCTAACAGTTGTACAATTAAAAGCTGGACCCTTAGATGAAATACTAGACTGAAATTTGCTACACATGTACTAGGTTGGTCGTATCTTCCACGACTTCAAATGAAGGAATTTAGGGCAGATATTTTTGGGAACGTTTCTGGAAGTGTCTCCCAATTCCCCATAAAAACGTAATCCCTAAATCATTCATTTGTTGGCTCAATTAACCTCTTAATTAACACCTGCATGTTTAGACCTACACTAAGTCATGTTTAGTTAGGGCTCCACTTCTCACTCAATTCTTAGAATATAAAAGTGATTCATAGCTTATTAGAAACAAATATTTCACGCTATCCATCCATGTTTAGTTTCCTAAAATTGGATTTTGTTTTCCCATTCAAAACTGAGCTAGAATTTGAAGCAAAAATCCTGACTAAAACTAAAAAATGAATATGAAGTGGCTTTGGAGAATCATGATTTAAGCTCTTTATTTGTAGCTAGTAATTGCCTTTCCATCTATCTTGACTTATACCCTTATTTGAGGTCCTAAATGGGTACAAGGCTCGGAGGATCTTCCGTTAACACTCCATTTCCTTCAATAATTAAGGGAGCCCATGTCTCGAATCCATGGCATGTTGGAGAACCTTAGTGTTAGTGGCTTGCTTTGCATTAAACACGCCCTCTTGAAGATGATTTGCTCTCAAATCCTTGGCTTCCATGAGCTTGTTGAAGGTTTTGATGTATTCCTCACATGACAAATCGAGCCCATTAGGATCAAGGGAGACCGCAATAATGGTTTGACCAAATTCATTTGACTCTACTCTCTAAGATGGTCTACTTGGAAAAGGATTCCTAATAGTGAATTCATAATGAACCCATCACCACTAGGATGGGAAGGTGTTGGAGTCATAGAATATAAAGGGTTCACTTCCTCACTTGTGTTTGGCTTAGACATTAGTGAAACAATTCGAGGCTTACTCTGACTAGTGGCACTCTCTCTTCCTGTGTTTCACTCTTGCAGAGGCTCTTCTCATTTCTCTTCCCCGACTTGATTTTGTGAGGTTTGGGTGGAGGTAAAGGAGTTTATGTAAGGCTACATCGATTATGCTTGAGTGAATAAAGTGTTAGCATGCCCATTGTGAATCACATGCTTATTATATAACCAAGACCTACCAAGTAACAAGTGACATGCATCAATGGGGAGGACATCACTCAAAACTTCACCATTACAAGGACCAATTGAGAATGAAATAAGAGCTTGTTTTAAAGCAGCTACCTTATTGCTTAGCTCTAACAATTGAAAGGAGCATGCAGTAGGATGCTTCTTGTGGGGGATTTAAAGCTTGTCAATGAGTGTCTTAGAGGCCATATTGGTACAACTATTAGCATCTATGATTGAGCGGCAAATCTTGCCTCCAATGGGGCTGCTTGAAGTAGAGATTGTTCCCTTTGGTTTTCTTTACATGGAGCCTTTATGGCATGTAGAGACCTCTTAATCAACGATAATTTTTCTACATTTAGAGTGACCAATGTAAACACATCATTTCCTCCTCTTCTTCACTTGATTTTTCTTAAGGACTTGAATCTTTTCTACCTCCATAATCATAAGAGTCTTTATATTGGGACAATCGGCTTGAAAATGCCCAAAACCATAGCACTTAAAACATTGCTCCCTTCCAACTTCCTAGGTGGCTTAGTAACAATTTTGTCACCCTGCCAAGAGCTTTGAATTGTAGGGGTGGGGTTTCAAATTCAATGTGAGTAGAGGGGCTTTTAGTGAGGAAGGTGTGAAAGGATTTTCTATATTAATTTGCTTCTCAACTTTGATTATGAGATTCCACACATCATCAAAGGAAAGATAAGGTCGGAGATCTACCTTGGTGGAAACACTAGGAGATAATCCCTTGATGAACCTAACAATTTTGAGCTTCGACTCTTCATTCTGGCCAACCCTCATTTGGTGTTATTCAAACTCCCAAATATACTCTTCCACCTTAAGATTCTCTTGGTTAAGAGAGGCAATCTTGAGGTAGAGCTCTTGCTTATAAGAGGATGACGAAAATGTTTTGTCTATGTGTTTCTTGAGCTTGGACCATGTCTTGATCTTGGACTTAGCTTTCCTTGCTCTATTCCTCCTTAAATGTTCATACTAAAGAGAGGCATACCCTTTTTTCTTGAGAATAGCCACTTTGAGCGACTTCCCCTCATTGGGCTCCTTAAGCTTAATGAGCCTCTCTATAGATTGAATTAAATCTCGATAGTTTTCCGGATTGGTGTTTTCGTCAAACCCTGGTTCCTTAATCTTAAAGTCTCTATAGCCATCCCTTGGATGCCTTCTTCTCATTATTCCTCAATCCTTATCATCATACTATTCATGAGAGGATCAATAGGCAATGCTAATGAGGTTAACATTAAGTCCTCGATGGCAGGTTGGCACAAGCGTGCTTAGTGGCATTGGGTGGTCATACCAAGTCTCTATCTAGTCCTAGAAAATTACATGGGGTTGTCAAGCCAAATTTCTGGACCAAAATTTGAAAGTGGAGGATTTTGGCAAGGGGTAGCAGTGCCAAATTTCTGGTTTGGGATTTTGATATTTTTGGCTTTTTTGTTTTGCGAAGTTTAGGATTGTGTTTCACTTAGGGGTTATGTTTGGGCTATTTTGGGGGGTTTTGTGTGGACTAATGAGACCTGAAGAAGAAGATCCAAAGGTAAAACTAGTAAAGAAAATGTCAGATGCAAATTAAACACGAAGATTAAAGGTTTTGATGCTTACCCAATTGAAGCGGAATGATTTGCTTTGATACCAACTGAAGCAGAATGATTTGCTCACATATTAAATGACCCATGTGAGAATACCCTTTGCCAAATCAGGGTATAAAAAATTGATTAATATTTCCAAATGGATAAGGAGGAAGAACAATCCACAAAAACTAGCACTTGGACAACAAATACCCAAACAAAATTACAACCCAAGCCAAGATCAAACCCTTAAGCAAATATATTTTTGTGGATTTTTGATTTAGGAAAATAGGAATCAATAATAATCAAAAGAGATATATTTATGACAAAGGCTGACACCACCTAAACTGTTCAACCCACCATTTAATCTCATAAAACCTCAGCACTAAACACTGAAATAAAGGGAAGACACAAATTCACCACTCATTTAGAGAGATAACAAGTAACAAGTTTTTCATTTCATAACCCAAATCTGAAAATATTATAAGGAATCAAGCCAATGGGGTGACCTCCTCTCCAAGCTTTGTACAGCCAATAGAATTACAAAGAAAACAACCAATGAGATTCTAGTTAGTTGTATAATTAAAGGGGGAACCAGTAGATAAAATAGTATATTGAAATTTTTTGCACATGTATTAGCTTGGTGGTATCCTCCACCATTCTAAATGGAGGACCTTACGAGAGATAATATTAGGTGAAGCTTCTAGAAGTGTCTACCAACTTTCCATAAAAGCTTAACCCCTAAGTTATCCATTTTATGGCCAAATTAGGTTTTTTAATTAGAAATGTGCATTTTCAGACCTGTATTGACCCTTGTACAGTTAAAACTCTATATATCTCTTAATACTTGGAATCTAAAAGTGATTCATATTTATTAAAAACTAGACATCTAGGGCTATCCATCTATATGTAGTTAGGACTGTTCATTATTCGGTCCATACCCGAACCGGACCGAAGATCGGGCTGGACTGGAGCAGACCGGACCGGACCAGATCGAGTTAATTCGGTCCGATCCTCGGTCTTGTCTTTTGTCCATTTTAGTCTTCGGTCCGGTCCAAGTCTGGACCAGTCAGAGCGATGACCATATCGAGACCGAATAAAAGTTAAGAGTTTTTTGGCTTTTTGATTTTTGAGTTCTTTAATTGAATCCTCAGTCCGGATTTTGCATCTCTGTCTTCAGACTTTGGCCACAACTCCCGACGTTCTCCCTCCCTCACCTAGTTTCTCGAGCCCACACACCCTTCACATCACTCTAAGCCACGTCAACCCTCAAATCAATTATCATATGTTATTGACGAAGTTGCCTTGGATATGTTATTCTTAACACAACATCTTTCGAAAGAAATCCTCCACCTCCTTTCTATAGAATCCCTATCTATGATAACTTTGAATTGAGGATGTCTATCATCAAGCACTTATGCCATGTGCCCAACATCTAACCATTACTGCAACTAGTAACCTATGAACCAAGAGATTGACCCACCTATGAAACAAAGAGCTCTCTCTCTCTCTCTCACAATTTTCTTTGGCTCTAACTATAAAGATATCTCTATAGGCATAAAAAAAATTAAATATGTGCCGCTTCACTAAATAATTTAAGTTAATTAGGCTAGTCTAATTAATTAATTTAATTATTTAGGCCCAAATAACTACCAATCAACTGCCCAATGAAGTCTAAAGTCAACGGTTCGATAAGATTATAAAATCAATGGCCCAGTGGACTACCGAGTTATCAACTTAAATTGACTCCGTCACTGGCCCAAGTTCAAGGCCCATCTATTGATCCAAGAAGACCATTAATCCGCAAACCCTGAAAGAAAGGAGAGGCTTGTCCCTATAAATATAGCTCCACCTCTCCTTCGTTCGGGAATAGAAAATTTTTCTCACAGAAGACCCTCTATAAAGAGACAACAAGCACATCAAAATGTGCCATTTACTCGAGAGATTGAAGTACAAACTTGATCGAGATTCAAGCTATTTCGGGCCTCCATCAAGTCACAAACAAGAGATCAAATCAGATGAGTTTAATTTGTTCATTTGTAACAAAGTATTCAGAGATTGTACCCATTTTTATTACAAATACAAAACTTGACTTTGTTCTGTATTTCTTATCTTATTTCAATTTAGACTTGAATTTGTGGTTACAAATTTCTAGCATGCTCGGTGGGACCTCTTTACCTCTCATCTCCTTCTCTTAGAAGTCTAGAATTTTTAACCAACTCTTCATAAGGAAGATATGGCCACAAGAAATGCCACCTCTCTACCTTTGAAGAAGAATTCTGAATCTTTCCAACAAAGATCTTCCGACTTTGACACCACCTCAAGTAAGCAAAGCACTGGAGTGGTGATAAAAAACATGGCGAGCGTTGCAACAGCCACTGTCATAAAAAGAACGGTTGCAATTGCATCCTCGCATTCAACTGACAATGTTGAGTCCAACTTTCATCATAGAGTCGGTAAAATTCCGTCTGTCGACCCTCTAAAGCGAAAATCCATTTAAGTATTGGAGACGAAGCATCAATCTCCATTTTTTAAAGTGGAAGATTATTACTGCAGCTATTCTTCTGTGTCATCATCAAGGAAAGTAGCTCTTCCACAATCTGAAGCTGAATAATCCCTTACCGATTGGAGTTGTCAATTTTGAAGAAGAATTCGCTAGCATGAAAGCCACATTGGAAAGACTCTCTAAGGAAAGCGCAGAAAAATATGCACGCATCAAGTCCCAAGAGGAACATGTTGCTAAGTTGCTGAAGAAACAGGATAAATGGCCACGTGCATTGACCAACAAAGTCGCAAGTAGTGACGAGGATGAAAAAGGGTCTAATCAAAATGAGGCTTCTAACGATGATGGCGGGTCAAAGAAGGGAGGCAAGCCACAAAATGACTCATCTCTAAGCGTAATGACTACTGAACAAATCCAGGAGTTGATTGCTAATACTGTCAAAACTCAACTAGGGGTCAGCTTGTAGAAGAGCCATCTCTACACCAAACCCTATACGAAGAGGATTGATGCTCTTTGAATGCCTTATGGTTACCAACCTCTCAAATTCAACCAATTTGATAGGAAAGGTAATCCAAAACAACATGTTACGCACTTCATTGAGACGTGCAACAACGCTGGCACTAGCGGTGACTTACTGGTGAAACAGTTTGTCCAGACTTTGAAGGGTATCGCGTTGGGCTGGTATACCGATCTGCTGCCCAAATGCATTGGTAGCTGGGAGCAGATGGAGAGCTTCTCAATAGGTTCTATAGCACTCCGCGCACTATTAGTATGACTGAGCTAACAAATACTAAACAATGGAAAGATGAACCTGTTCTTAACTATATCATCGGCTGATGCTCACTTAGTCTCAAAATATAAGGATCGATTATCTGAAACTTCTACAGTAGAGATGTGCACTCAAGGCATGGATTGGGGCTTACTTTATGTCCTACAAATGAGCAAGCCTAGGACCTTCCAAGAATTGGCTACTAAGGTGCATGATATGGAGATGACAGTAGCTAATCGTCGTAGAAAAGCTTCCCTTATTTTTGAAGCGAGGAAGGATAAGGGTAACTTTAAGAAAAATTCTAAGTCTTCTAAGAGCTTTACCAAAGAATCCCTGAAAGTCACTACAAGCGAACCGATGCAGATTTCAGGGAAATCAAGAGTAGAGAAAAGCAACTCCCATCAACAAAGGATGCTGGGAAGAAGCACCCTAGGTTGAAAGAGCTTCAAGAAAAGAAGTATCCATTCATTGACTCAGATTTGTCTGGCATGTTGGATGATTTGTTGAAAAAGGGTATCATCAAGTTACCACCGTCAAAATGCCTCGAAGAAGCAAGCAAGATTAATGACTCGAAGTATTGTCGGTATCATAAGGTCATTAGTCACCCTCTTGAAAAGTGCATAACCCTCAAGGAGCATATTATACAATTGGCTCAGAATGGAACGGTCATCCTAGACTTGGATAAGGTGGCTGAAACCAATCATATGACAATTTGGTTTGAGCATTGTTAGTTGGCTCCTTCGATGATATAAGAGTTAGTTACCATATAATTTCGAAGCTTTGAGCCAGTAATGCTTTCATTAATGGTTTCGACGACACTTGTGGAGGCTGAGTATGTGCAAGACATCCCTGATGAATACAATAAAGGATGGATGCTCGTCACTAGATGAAGGGCTAGGAAGCAAATGCATGTTCGACCACCCCTACTCCATCGAAGAAAGAGTCACGTCAGAAACAAGAAACCTCGACGCCCTAAGGGGAAGAAGAAGCCCAATTCTGGTAAGAGGGCTTGAACAAGAACATCTTGTCCCTATTACATTATAAGAATTCTTCCCAAGGGACGTCTTTAAGAAGGCTGTAATTAACATGGTTTTGTGATCTGTGCTTGAAGATGAGGAAGATACACAAGAAGATGCCCTAAAGGCATCCTCTTTGAATACAGATCAATGAGTCCTCGCCGTCTTAGAAGCTTTGCCCGAATTCATGAGTTGGAAAGAAATTTTTCAGCTGCCTAAAGAGATGCGCGAGCAAGTTGTAGCTGCTATGCGCCATACAAAGTCATATGCTGACACAGTAAAGGAAGTCAAAGAGCCTGCAAAGCTTCTAGTTGAGTGCGTCACTTGTAATATGGTAGTACCATTCACAGATGACTATCTATTACATGGGTTAAAACCCCACAATCATCCGTTGTTTGTCACCGGCTATATTCGAGGGCAAAAAGTCAAACGTATCATGGTAAACTATCGCTCCGTGGTTAACATCATGCCCAAATCTACTATGAACAACTTAGGGATTCCTGTTGAGGAACTCTCTAAGAGTCGAACGATGATACAAGGCTTCAACCTGGATGGTCAATGTTCAATCTACATGATTCGCGATGAGTTGGCAATGGATGATCTGTCCACAACATCTATCTTCCATATGATAGATTCAAAAACTTCATACAAGTTGTTGCTAGGACAGCCTTGGCTTCATGAGCATGGGGTGGTGGCATCAACTTTGCACCAGTGCCTCAAGTATTACCACCACGGAGAGAAGAAAATAAATGGTGATGTTAAACCATCTACTAAGGCTGAATCTTATTTCACTGAGGCAGGATTCTTTGAGGAAGGGGCCCCTTTGAAGGAAACAATACCAGCCGTTATCTCCTCTATTGGTAAAAGGAGTGATGAAGATACTCATGCGATGACAAATAGTGGCATTAATGATAATGCACTGAAGGAAAGTAGCCAAGTAATGACGAATCCTTCCTTCAAGAAAGTAGTTGTTGCAACAAATCCTGCAGTGGTAGTATTCAGGTACATTCCTAAATCTCACCGCAAGGATGGTGAAGCGTTATTCAGTAAATGCACAACTCTTAAAAGCGTAACTAAGCCTATTGGCAAATTCAAGGAGACCGATTATCGTTTCCTTGGAGATAACGATGTGCTTCCAACTCATTAAGCTAACCAAAGAAGGGTAGCTAGAGCCCCTCTTGCTGGCTTCCTTGTTTCTTCCAAGGGCTCACCTCAAGAAGAGAGTGACTTGCCGAAGGTGTGCACTGATGATAGGTTTGATCCGAATGCGTACAAGCTGATGAAGAAATCTAGTTATAACTTCAACAAGCCAGTTTCTTTGGGGCATGTTATGGAAGCTAAGCCCTACGACATTGTAAAGTTTGTTGAGAATTACAAATTTAACTACTACTTCGGTTATTAAACACTTTTTATAGCATAGAGAAGTAGGGATCGATCTACGAGGAAAGATTGTTGTAAAAGGCTAGCTTAATCCTAAATGATTTTACTAATTTATTAAGTCTAATCTTAATAATTCTAAAATAATTAAAATCTAATGAATAAAAATCTAAAAAAAAATACACAATGATGCTCCTAAATATTCTAGATCATATTTTAGAAATAAAACAGTAAAAAGATTCCCTAAATAATTTAGAAAAACAAAAACAGAATAGTAACTGAGATTCTAATTAAAACTCAATAACAGCAAATAATAGTCAAAAAATAAATATTAAAAATATCAAACAGTAACCTAAAAATGTATTCTTTAGGTCTATAAGCTTATAAATTCTAAATTGTATCTGATTAATTTCAGAAAAATCAGATCAAAAAATAAGCATAGAATATCAAGCAAAATAATTAATATGAAATTAGCTATAAAATAATCTGCATGAATATAAATACGAAATTAATCACAAAAATTATCCTAATTTTAGGACACAATTTTCTGGACTTAACCAAACCTAATAATTGTAAATTAAAATTAAAAATCAAAATTTTCAGAATTAATAACCTAAAAACCTGCACTTATCAATTTTTCAAAATAATTCTGAAAAATTATCAAATAACTTCCAAAAATTACGAAATTAAATATGAGCAGACTAGGACAATATATAAACCCTAGGAACTGATAAAAATTGAAAAAGAACAAAAATAGCTATTTTATGTCTAATTTCTAACAACTCCGTAATTAAATACTAAAACTGAATATAAATCAATTTAAAATTATAACTACTCCAAAAATCAAAATCTAAACTATCTAAAATTACCTAGACACTCCTAAAAGACTATACTTTTGGGAATGTTGAAGCTAATAAAAATAGAACAAAAATTAACAAACTAATCAAATTCACTCTAAGCAACAAATAATGATCAAAAGTTGTCAAATTTAAGAAGGATACTTAGTATAGTCTCAATCCACCATGCAAATTAATATTTGTCATCAACACACAAGTTAATTTCATTTATAAGTTAAACTATAGAAGACATCCACTAGCGGTTCTTCCCCATTTTTCCTTATGTTCTAGTTTACTTAGGTCCAGCCCTGATATAAACCCTACTAATTTGATAATCATTATACCAGCGCAAAAATTTAACCAGACTAGAGCATTAAGAATTAGAAAAACATCATTTAACACTTTGCAATCAATTTAC
>NCQV01092014.1:41511-55879 GCA_002740545.1 Lophocereus schottii | reverse complement strand
TGATTGATGATGAGTATGGTGAGGAAGAAGCATGCGTGGGCTTGTTGATGACAGGAGGAAGATAGCGGTGGTGTGATGTATGGTGATGATGGGTTGTGAGATGATGATGATGGGAAGGAGGAAGTGGCGTGGGGAGATCATAGGTGTAGGTGAGATTGAAGGGGTGGCGTGGGTGGATGTTTTACAAAGATGATGATAATCCATCTCGGGAAGGAGCGCAGCCATGGGCTTATATTGATGGAGGAGGAGGTGTGGGGTTATTTTGGTGGGTTAGGATTCTTGTTTAGGGTTTTCTTATCCTTTATTCCTTAAACTTCTTCTTCCTTAAGCTTCTAGCTCTTCTTCAACTCTTGAAATCCTAGCCCGGATAATATCTTCATTTTTATCATTTTTGGACCGTCTTCTGCCCAAGCATGTAAAACTCGATCCTCAACGACTCGTTTTCTCCTCTTTATTAAAACAATGCCTAACCTAAAAAATATATGAAAATAACGTAAATAGATGCAATAATGTGTAAAATATGATCAAAATAATTAATAAAATAATGCTTGATTATTGACTTAACAAATACCCATACACCCCTTTCTCATAATCTTAAAAGCTTGCATAGCGAAGATGATCGCAATTGCTTTTTGAGGGTTCTAGTTATGTTCAAGTTTCTCTCCTTCAAGAGTAACGAGGGAGACTAGTTTTCTTTTGCAATCAATGGTTACTTGATATTTTGATAACCAGCCCATCCCTAAAATGGCATCAAAGCCTTGCATTTCTATCTTCACCAAATCAATAGAAAGATTCTTTCCACTAACATTCTAAGGATAATTTCTATATACAATATTTGTTCGTAGCACATAATCCCTAGGGTAGTCACGCACAATACATTATCCATTTCAGATGGATCTCTAGAATGTTTCTTAGCGAAACTCAAAGGTCACAAAAGAATGACTTGCACCAGAATCAAATAGAACATATGCATAGGTTTTGTCAAAAAGCAACATACATGTCACGATTGCATTAGGATCCTTCTCTTGGTTTTCACTAAGGTAGAAAACTCAGCATGCAACTTAAGACTTCTTGCCTTCTTTCTTGTTAAAAACTGGAACCTTAAGGCACTTATTGCTAAGGTCGGCAGTTCTGCCTTTGGAGGTTGCCTCGGTTGTTCCATGCAGCCTTTAGGCAATTTTCTACTAAATGGCCAAATTCACCATAACTATAACATTGCCCCCATGCACCTCTACAAGGTCGAGAGTGGTGGCAAAACCATTTGTCACAAAGCCTTCTCTCCCCACCCCTTTCGGGTTGCTTTCCCTTATTTTGAAACTACCAAACTTGACCCTTTTGGGGTTCTTCTCAGGTTGGGGGTTAGAACTCCTCGAACTAAACTTTTTTTTTCACTTGTACCTCTTCTCTTTCGGTAGGTTCATTCTCAACCACTACCCGAGCTATCTTAAAAGCTTTTTGGTACATCTCTTGAAAGTTAGCATAAGAGTGGCCTGCTACTGCTTCCTTAAGTTTACCCTTCATCCCATATTTAAATCACTCCATCCTCATCTCATGAGTGGCCACATAAACAGGAGGAAAGCAACTAAATTCATCGAACTTAGCTGTATACTCCATCACACTCATAGCCTTTCCCTGTGTAAACATAAGAAACTCCCGCTCGTTAGCCCACTTGACATGCTTAGGATAATATTTTACATCTATAAGGTTCTTGAACTCAACCCACGTCAAGACTTGCTCTCCCTCATAGGGTTTAACCATTTTCCACCAATATTCTTCCGCCTTTTCGAATTGATAGGTGACCAACTGAACTTTAAAGCATTCAGGGCACTCCATCACAGTGAATAAGTTCTGTATCTTTCTTAGCCATTCCTTATATAGTAATGGGTCAAGTACTTCCTTGACTTTTGAAGGTTTAAGCTTGTTAAACTTATAAACCATATCCATGGCGGTTGGCTCAGAAGGAGGTGAGGGTGGTGTTCTCCTAGGTGGCATCTGCTCAAACATATACGTACACATGTATACAATATGACTTAGCTCCACTAAATTAAAAAGAAAAGTTACATTCATACTAGTTCATTCACAGGCATCATTCAAGCACATATATCAGTTCGTGCAGATAATCATGATAAGGTCATCAATCACACACTTTTAAGCAATTTATGCACACAAGAAAATCATGATGTAACCTATAGCTATGATACCACCAAATTTAACTCCCCTTCTTCTATAAGAGGAATATTACATCGATAAGACTTCATTATGGAATCTTTAAGGCTAAATTAGAGGTTAAATGGTTCTTAAAGAGCTCATGACACAATAAGGAATGGGAATTTTTTTCCCCTTAAAGAAAAATGTTAGGTCCTGTTTGTAAAGTTGTATAAAGCAAGAATTAAAACAAGTTAACATATAAAACACCATTAATGATAATTATGCCACTTACTCCATGAGTCCCCCCTGCTCGGAGTATACATGACAAGATAAAAATCGAATACTAAATAGGTTCAAAGAAATAACATGTCTTCATAACTCACACATCCGGATATGCATCAACGTTCGTCTCACTTAATACAATGTTACAACATGTTCGAGGACGGGGTAGGTGGCGTTGACCCTAAGGAGGCTAATAGAGCCAATCTATTACTGCATTACAACATCATAAGCCAAAAGATAAAGCTACTTGTCATCCAAATTACAAGAACAGCATTCAAACAAAATAAGATAATGCATTAACCTCCCCCAACATATAATAACACATACAAGAATTGTTCTACGTTGGATACAGAGCATACTTCGAATCTAGAAAAAGGAATGACCAAACCACACACTCAGTGAATAACCAACACCCTTAAAACCAAAAACCTGTGCATGCCATATATTAATTGATAGCAATCAAATAATAAGGGCATAACAATAGTGTAATGTTAAGAAATCGCTTGTTGCAACCTTCAGTAGAATGAAACTAGAATGCTTTTTAAAACAATATTTAGCGTTCAAACCCGTAGGAATTTACAACACTTCACTTAATGGATTTAAAATTAATTCTCACAGCATTCTTTGGTTGCTAGTCCATAGTTCCTTCTCAATATGGGTGAGATGATAATCCGTTAGACACTTAGGTTCCCGAGACACACTAAAGTCTATAGTTTACTATGTCCTTATTGGGATAATATTAACATGCAATGTAAAGGTTAATCTCTGGAAACCCAAAACGCGTTGGGAATCTCTTAACTTGGAATGCATAGGCCGCACAATTCTTGGAACTCGACTATAATGCATGCCCTTTAATTATTTGTCAACAACAAAGTGTTTTGCATATAAACACAGCTCCCACAAGCACAATCCTTTTTTTTTCTTCCATACTCTAAGCACTCGTCCCACTTTATTTAGAAAAGAAGAAAATTTTAAAACATGGTAAGCATTCCAACAGCACTTAACTCATGGCAACATAAAAACCAAACACGCATTTTGGCATAATCCACTTCATAAACAAATTCACTCATGTTGAGCTTACCACCCTCTTTATCGAGCATCTAACATATTTCACAAGTCATGATAAAAAATAATTCATCGTTTGACAAAACATCTTAAATAATAAGATTGCCCAAAAAGATTCATAAAAACACTAATAAGGCTAATGACTGATTAGCATAACCAAGAGAACTTCCAAAAGTCTTCTAGCAAAATTTATGGCCTAGGACACAACTTTCTTACCACATGTCCATTAGTCATACTGAACTAAAATATCTCTTTGTTCAAAGATACTTAACTTAGGACCCGTGTCTAAGGCTTTTCAATATCTATTAGTAACATATTACTTTCAATTATCAACATACAAACCGAACCTTAAGGGTGTACTTAGTGTNNNNAAACTCCTGTTTTTGTTTATTAATCTCCATTGAATTCCCCTTTTCATTGTTTCCTTTTTTTTTCTCTAATTAATCCTTTACTACTTTATTTAACAACCTCACATGCCTTAATTCATAAACCACCAAGATTGTGGTCCCAATCCTCCTTCTTTGCATATTTTTTTTCCCACACAAAACCAACAATTTTCATATATATGTCATAGGTGTTCAACAAAAACATGGATCTACCTATTTAATCACTATATCTCTTTCAACATTAACACATCCAACAACTCCCAAAATTTGCCAAACCTTAACTGTCAACATTATAATTTTTTTTCACTTCAAAATTTCATAAATCAACTAAATAACTCTAAATTCTACTCATAAACACAAATATTCAATATAAACACAAAATTCAATTTAATTTCAAATTAGTATAATTTAGGGAGGAAGTTACCTACTTGGAAAAATTAGGTTGTATGGGCTAGATTGCAAGAGTAAGTGACAATCCTCCTACTCCCCAAGCTTTTCCTCTTCTTCCTCTTCCTATTTCCGTTCTTCTTGCTATCTTCTTTCCTCTCTTTCTCCTCTTTTTTTTTCTCCCTCTCTGTGGCTGACTGTGCCATGTGTTTGTGTGCGTAGTATTGTGATTGTGTATGGAAGTGTGTAGTGTATGTAGTAAAGGCCCCCCCTTTTTAATTATTACGTGCTAGCCCATCCCCTATTCTCTCTTCTCTCTCTCTTTTTTAAAGTTAGGGACTTATGTGGTGAGCCCCTAACCATATAAATCATTTCCCCTTTTTTTATTTTCCTATCTAATAATGGAGCTCGCAAAAAAATATCCATAATTAGGTTTAAACCAATTCAACTAGTATTGACATAACTGTAAAACATATATAAAAATTAAATCTCAACAAATAAAACAATCAACTAAACTGAAATTAACTACAAGCATCTATGTGCCTAAACGAAATGCCACATAAACACGAAATTTAATGAATAAAACAATTTAATTAAACTGTAATCAACTAAAATAAATTTCATGAACTTTACACTCTCCCCTACTTAAATTTTCATCCTTGAAATTTTAAGTACCTGTAGTAATAGAGTAGGATACTTCTCCCACATCTCACGTTCAAGCTCCTAGGTTGCTTCAGCCACTTTGTGATGTTTCCACAGGACGTAGACATAAGGAATAGTTTTGTTTCTTAGCTTCATTTCTTTCCTTTCTAAGATGCATACGGGCTCCTCTACAAAAGTAAGGTTCTCCTTGATTTGAAGGTATTCTTAGCGAACAATGGGGTCTAGACCACACACATACTTGGGAGGTTGAACACCTAAGATACCATACTTGGGAGGTTGAAAACCTAAGATACCTCATGTGTTCTTTGTAGAGATGGTGGTAGGGCTAATCGGTAAGCCACCTGCCCCACTTTTTGTAGGATGTCAAATGATCTGATGAACCTAGCTCTAAGCCTAACTTTTTACCCAAATCTTAGACTTCCCAATCTGAGAGGACAACCTATTGAGGCCCCTTCTAGCCTTTGTGTCATGCTTGATAGATGCATGGAAGGAACCCGAATGCAGGAAAGTCAAATCCAATAACAGGGATCCTTGCAGAAGGCAGCCTCCGGGGGATGGACTCATCAACCCGGCTCTAGCAATGCTACGGGGCCATCAGCCATAGGGGACTCTCAGAGGAGTCAGCAAATGACCCAGAGGCGGATCATGGAGGAGTCCCCTCGAAGGTTCACTGGGGCCATCAACCTTTTAGAAGCCGACTCTCCAATTAGGTCAGAACTGGTAGAGAGGCTCACCCATTCTTCGGAACTTGCTCCTTCAACCTCCCTCAGCTTTCAGCGGGTGGCTGAGAAACAAGAGGTCGTCGTTGAGGTAAGGTCGTGGGACACTTAGTGTTCCTCCCTCTTTTTTTCTTCATTTCTTCTGACCTTATGACTAGTTTGGACATCTGCAGGCCTTCGCCCATGCCCCGAAGGCAATACAGTCTGCATCTTCTTTTTCCCATTTGGAGGAGAAAATCAAGCCTTCAAGAGGGCCAGTAGAAGGCTAAGGACTCGATGGCTAAATACGAGTGCCGCTAGGAAAAGCTAAAAAAGGATAAGGATGCATAGGAAGAGGATAAGCTAAAGTTACAAAAATAGAAATAAGAACTATACTGCTAACTGGAGGACGTCCATATTTAACTAGAGAAAGAGAAATAAGAACTACATCGCCAACTGGAGGACGTCCACATTCAACTAGAGGCTGAATAGATTTCGGCCTAGGAGGTTTCCCCCAAGGCTGATTGCTCGGGGTATCAGCACGGTCAGGAAAAGCGGACCATGTTTTTTCACGAATTTCTTGAGACGCTGGCTCCCACCAACTTCTAGTAGAAGGGGTTCTTCGAGGCGTGGGTCTGCTACCAGAGGATGGTTGCAGTGCTCGTTACTCCGGGCAAGACCTCAATGAAGTCATGTTCCAATATGATGTGTCGAGGGATAAAGACCTGGAAGGCCTTGGGAACACCGCTTCCTTAGATGGCCTAGTCGACGAGGCAAGTGACGATGATGTCCCCACATCTTAGGTCATAACTCCTTATTCCCCCATCTTTCTGCTCTACTCTTTTCTTTTTCTCACCTTATATCCCCTTGAAGTTTATACTTTCAATCATTGATTAATGATAAGCATTTTCTTCCTCTTCTATCAGTTGTTGTTTAACTTGATATTGTTCTTACATTATGTTGGCATGTCATGGTTTGCCCCTAAGTCAAACAACAAGTGAGTGCTTAATGCCAACCGAGGCATAGGACCCTTAGCTCCTTAGGGGCTGAAGGTGTAGCAAAGGGCCGAAGGCTATGCCATGGGGCCCTTAGCCTCTTCGGGGCTAAAGGTGTGGCGAATGGTCAAAGACTATGCCATGGGACCCTTAGTCACTTTGGGGCTAAAGGAGTAATACATGGCTGAAGGTCGTGCTACAAGAAAGTGCAGCATCGGGGTGCTAATGTTGGTTGGCATTCATGCGATTACAAGAGTCGCTGGGCTACATTGTCCATTGGTAAGAAAAAAAAGTGAAGTAGACAAATAAGAAACAGAAAATGTCTGGCGATCGGGCATCAAGCGCGATAATTATGTAGATTGCTGCTGTGTCACGTCCGTGGGATGTGCTGGCCCTCTAAAGTGGCAAGGCAACATGCACTGGGGTGAACCTGTCCCATTACCTTGTAGGGTGTTCAACCATAAATTATGATACTTTATATCCTTTTATTGTCTAATAATTGTTCGAAATAAATTCTTAATTAAATTTTTAATAATGTTTTGTTTATTTTGCAGGAATTGAAAAAAACTTGAGAAAAATAATAAATAATGCTCAAAAGAATTTTTGGATCAAGCCAAAAAGCAGTAAAGGAAGCGGAAAGGCCTAATCAGTGAGGCTCGTTTCTGTGCCCAGATTTGCAACCCAGTGTTACCTAGTCTTTATTCTCTTCCCTCGCTACCCTTCTTTCCCTTTGAGTGAATGGGCCTAGCCCAATGGTGGCCAAGACTCTTGAAGCTCAGGCGTGCCCCCATCCTACTTCCATCTTTTTCCCTTTCCTCTCTCTCTCTCTCTCTCTCTCTCATGAGCCAGTCTAAGCATCCAGGCCAGACTGCGGCCCATTTTTCTTCCCTAATGTGGCTTGCCCTCATTTAAATAACATGTGTACCTCAAGTGATGTCGGACCTTGTCCCCTCCCTTTCTTCTGCTTTTGTTCCCAGTAGCCCCTCCCTTTCTTCTGCTTTTGTTCCCAGTAGCAACCCAAGACCCAAAAAACTGGCAAACTGGGATCTCTTACTGCTTCATCTGCCTTCCCCATAATTGCCATGGCGTTTTTGTCTCTTCCATCATTCATCATATTAATTCCACTTGTCGTAACCCGTCAACATCATCATCACTTTGATGGTTTCAAATAGTAAAGGGAGGTCTAATTTGGAGTAATGGGGAAACAATTAATAGGCAAGAGGACAGATTTTTGAAGCTTTCAAAAGGGGGTCAAAATAGAGCTCATTAGAGAGTTCTTAGCCTTTGATTTTTTATTTCTTTTTCGTTGTCAGTTTCAGATCAAGTCCTAGAATCACTATAGTAGATTCCTGATTGAGTTCGCATCTAATTTTTGAATTTGAATTGAACTTCTGAAATATGGTTTGGAATGATATTTAGTTTGGGTTAAAGCTTGGTGTAATTCATTGAAGTCAAATCACTTTCTTCTCTACTTTGATCCCAGTATTGCTGTCGAGAGTTTTGTTGTTTGGGCATATGGTTTTGTCCATTATGTGAAGACTCCTTGGAGTTATAATTTTCCCCTATTTTTACCTTTTTTTATGTGACGCCTGTGTTTGATTTTGAGGCTCAAGTCGATTGTCCAGCCTCACATTCTTTATCAGCAGCTCAACCTCTTAATCTGGGCATTGCAAGATTTCAGCTCTCATTGCCAAGTTCCTCGATTTTATCTGTGAGTTCTATCTAGTGTGTATACTGGGGAGTTTGGTTTGAGTGTTCGGTTGAAAATGTTATTACTTTCTGCTTTCACATAATCCTTTTGTTGTTAGTGTCTTGTATTTTCCTTAGTGGTTATTTTAAATTACTTGAATAGCTAGTTCAATAAATTTCCAACAGTCGATCTTCTTTAGTTTGTTTAGCACAGAAAATTTATTTTCTAGTGTGTCCTAATTTCATATACCATCTCTGAAGATCGACACCGCAAGTATTGCAATGATACACTTTACACTTNNNAAAATTATAACAAGTTTTTGGCACTGTTACCGGGGATGGATTTGTGAAATCAAATTTTGTCGGGTTATAGTTTAGTTATTCGACTTGTTTGTGTCACTTTCATTTTAGTTCCGTAATTGTCATTTTTGGTTTTGATTTGAGTCGTTATTTAGTTTTAGTAATTTAGTTTAGATTATTTTTGATTTCTTTTAATTGAGTTAGTATTTTGATTTTTGTCAAGATCCGGTTCACTTTGATTTTTGGAGGTTATTTACAGCTGAAAGAAATAATAATAACCAATTTGGTTTATGTGCAACAAAAAGAAACGACGTAGAAACTGATCAGAATAGGGGAAAAAAAAAAGCAACATCATGTAGGATTTTTATCAATTACATAATATGTTTGAATTTTCTAGAGCACTTATGGTGTGATTTTTGCTGTGCTAATATTTTTTATGGATTCATCACAATTTTTGGAGTTTGTGTGTATTTTTCTGGAATGTTTGGGACTATCTGGATTTTTCAATTAATTTTGGAGCAAATAATCTATTTGTAATTTTTTGCATAGTTAGGGGACAAATAAATTCAAGAGAAATTATATTCATCCCTTGTGATTGTCTTGAATTTACTGAGCATAAAATTCTAATTTTAGGAGTTTTATTTTTTATTTTAATTTTATTTTTAGAATTGGGTTGTATAGGTTTAAGTTTATTTTCTATTTTCTTCTAGTTTATTTGTGTGTTGTGTTTTTGTTTTTTGATTTGATCATTTTCTATTTTTATATTGCTTTTAGGTTTAATTCACTTTTTGATTTTGTTCTATGTTTAAAAAGAAAAGAAAAAAAATGAAAATCCAAAATCCAAAAAAAAATAAGGAAAAGAAAAGGACAAAAAAATATCATTTTGTGCGGGTGTGGGATTTACATGATTAGTTGAGTTAGAGACCCTAAAAATAAAGTATTTGTTAGGAGTGAACCCAACCATGACCTAGAACCCAAGCCTAAACTCAAAACTCGAACCCAAGCCTGAATTAGAAGTTTAAGAAATGGCACAAGAAATGTCTTTGAGTGATATTTTCTATCCTCTTAGGACTACTTTGCCATTTTCTTTCAGTATACCTGACCTTATATTGAATATAACTTTCGAATTGAGACATCAATATACTCAAATGCTCCCTAAATTCAGAGGTTTATAGGATGCTTATTTATTTTTTATGGAATTCGAAGAAGTATGTTCTATGATGCATTTGGCTCATATCCCTATTGATGTTGTACAAATGAAATTGATTCCTTTTGCTTTGAAAGATTCTGCTAAATGTTGGATGTATGGCTCAGCTGCTAATTTTGTAGCTTCTTCGAATGATTTTACAAGATTGTTCTTAAGAAAATATTTCCCTAATACCAAGATTGTGAAGCTAACGAATGAAATCAATAACTTTGTGCAACTATATAGGGAATCATTTTGGAAATATTTTGATAGATTCAAAATTTTGTTAATCCATTGTCCTCATCATGGTCTAAACCAAGCATGTTTGTATCGGATTATATATGAAGGACTTTACCAACAGAATAGAACCATGGTAGAATCCATGTGTTAAGGTGACCTTCTTTCTAAGAGTGCTACATCTTCTTGGGAATTCCTAGAGGACATAGCTGAGAAAACCAAGCAGTTGGAAACCACTCGCGATGATATCTTAAGTTTTAGATTTGGAATGGATGGATTGCATTCTATCTCTAATGTAAGCCACTTAGAGTGTAAGATTATTGTTCTCGAAAACATGTTGAAGGGATAGTCTCCTTAGATAACCCAATTATCTCAAACTTCTACAGTGTCCTATTCTTACTGCCAGGTCTTAGATCATTCTTTGAGTGCTTGTCCTCATTTTGTTCACTAGTTAGCAATGGAAAAAGAGCAAGTGAATATGGCCTTCCAGAGACTTAAGAACAACCCCTTTCCCTTTATTACAACCCGGGTGGAGAAAGCACCCTAACTTTTCTTGGAGTAATGGACCTAATGTTGTGGTTCCTAACTCCCAGCCTGGAGTGTTTCCTGGAAACAACTCCCATCCCATCTCCCATCCCTTAAAATCCCTTCAGAGACCGGTTTTTTCAGGTATGCCCAATGCACCTAGACCTCCACCTTCTGCAGCTCAAGTTCAATCTCTTCGTAGTTATACTAATATTGATAAAATTGAGAGGAGAATTAATAGCAATGTGGAGAGAATGATTAATTCAAATATAGAGAGAGCGATGAGAATGATGACAGTATAATTTTTCCAATTAGCATCATCTTCTAGGAAATCGGGTACTTTTCCAAGTCAACCTGAGGTGAACCGTAAGGATCATGCCTCCTCTTCTTCTAATGCTAAACTTAGTGAGCTAGTGAGGAAAATGCAGTTATATCTCTTCAATTTGGTTGAGAGATTGATAATCAAGTTAGAAATCTCAATGAACCCTGTAGGTATCCTCACCAATTTTTTTAAAATTCTTCTTTTTCTTCTTCTCCTTCTTCTCCAAAAACTGGTTCAACCAGTAAGTCAAGGGATGCCAATGATGGTGGTCCCAATGATTTTAATATTCACCTTCTTTCTAAGTCACCTTTTAAGAAAGAGGAGCCTAAAAAGAAAGATTCCTCTTACTCAGTTGACCCTTTACCCCATAAGGATTCTTCTTCTCCTTCTTCTGCTAAGAAAGTCCATATGCCTTTTCCTCCTTTTCCCCATAGGCTAGAGAAGAAAGATCAACCTCATGTTGAGAAGATGAGAGAGACCTTCTCTCATGTCAAAATCAACATTCCTTTACTCGATGCTATTCAGTGGATGCCTCCATATGCTAGATTTTTAAAGGATATGTGTACGACCAAGAGAGCCATTAGTGTCCCTAAAAAGGCTTTCTTAGCCTCTGGTGCTAGTTCTATTCTTTCTCACCAGATCTACTCAAGTATAAGGACCCCAGGTACCCTACTAGTTTTATAGCCATAAGGGACTAGCTTATTCATAGAGTTTTGCTTGATTTAGGAGCCAGTGTCAACTTGGTACCCTTCACTGAGTATGATAGGCTAGGGTTAGGTGAGCTGAAATGTACCAAGATGGTCATGCAATTAGCTAATGGATTGACTAGGTTGCATAGGGCTGTAGTTAAGGATGTTCTTAATAGAGTGGGTGAATTTATTTACCCTGTAGACATTGTTATGATTGAAACTGAGAAGGTATCCAATTTAGCTAGTCAAGCCCTTGTGATTCTACAACATCATTTTTTGGCCACTGCTAATGCCCTCATTAATTGCAAGAATGGTATGATGAGACTGACTTTTGGTAACATAGCCTTAGAATTGAACATCTTTACTATGCAAAGACAGCCTTCTCATTTTGATAATATAGAGTTTTCTACTCTTAATTGGGTAGAAGATTCTGTATTCGATGATGACTTTTATAATATGTTTGCTGTTAAGTATGAGTCATTTATTGTGGATGATAAGCCTGAATATGATGCATTTGAGTTTGATGACTTATGCTCTACTGTTGATTGTCTGCTTACTGCTGTTTCTGAATCTACTCCTGAATCCATTCCCCCCTGCTTTTGCATTGAAACCTCTTCCTGACTCTCTTAAGCATACATTCCTTGGGTCTGATGAATCTTTACCTGTCATTATTGCTTTTGACTTAGATCGAGACCAAGAGGACAAACGAGTTGTCCTACATAGAAAGAATAAGGAAGCTGTAGGTTGGACTTTAGGGGACATCAAGGGCTATTAGTCCTTTTATTGTGCAGCATCGAATTCATCTGAAGGATAATGCTTGGCCCTACCGAGACTGCCAAAGGCATTTGAACCCAACTGTCCAAGAAGTAGTTGGGAAGGAAGTACTGAAGTGGTTAGACGATGAGATTATCTATCCTATTTCTGATAGTGAGTGGGTTAGCGCTGTTTAAGTTGTTCCTAAGAAGACTGGTATTACTGTGATTAGGAATGATAAGAACGAGTTAGTCCCTACTCAAGTTCAATTTGGGTGGCATGTTTGTATAGATTATAGAAAATTTAATGCTACCACGAGGAAAGACTATTTTCCCCTTCCTTTCTTGGATCAAATGCTAAAGCAGTTGGCTGGACACTCCTTCGATTACTTTTTAGATAGATACTCTAGTTATACACAGATCTCCATTGCTCCTGAGAATCAAGGGAAGAATACTTTCACCTATCGATTTAGGGCTTATGTCTTTAGAAAGATGTTGTTTGGACTATGCAATGCCCCTGCTACCTTTTAAAGATATATGATTTTCATTTTCCCAGATTTAGTTGACCAGTGCATGAAAATTTTCATGGATGACTTTTCTGTGTTTAGTCTTCCTTTGATGATTGTTTGCCTAATTTAAAAAAAGTTTTGGAAAGGTGTAGGGAGAAAAACTTGACTTTGAACTGAGAGAAGTGTCACTTCATGGTTAAAAAGGGGATAGTCTTAAGCCACATTATTTCTAGAGATGGAATTGAGGTAGACAAGGCCAAGATTGACTTGATTATTAATCTTCCCCCTCCCACTTATGTGAAAGAGATGAGGTCTTTCCTTGAACATGCTAGCTTCTATCATCATTTTATTAAAAACTTTATTAAGAAAGCACAGTCCTTCACCAACCTGCTAGCTAAGGATGTTACGTTTCAGTTTTCTGAGGAATGTCTAGTGGCATTTACTAAGCTTAAGGAAACCTTGATCTCTGCCTCTATTCTCCATCCTCCCATCTAGGGAGCACCATTTGAATTGATGTGTGACACGTCTGATTATGCCATTAGGGTTATTCTAGGACAACATGTTGATAAAAGGGCCCATATTATATACTATGCTAGTCACACTCTGAACGATGCCCAACTAAACTATACTATTACCGAGAAAGAATTTTTGGCTGTGATCTTTGGTTTTGAGAAGTTTAGACCTTACCGGGTTGGGTCTTACGTGATTATTTATACTAACCACTCTACTCTTAAGCACCTTCTTTCTAAGAAAGATGCTAGGCCTAGACTTGTGAGATGGGTCTTGCTTTTGTAAGAGTGTGACTATGAGATTAGGGATAAGAAAGGTTCTGAGAAGCTTGTAGCCGACAATTTGTCTAGGATTCTCTATGATAAGGAGAGTGAGTCAAGTATTTCTGAGTGCTTTCCTAATGAGAAATTATATGTTGTTCACCTTGATCCTTGGTATGCTGACATTATGAACTACTTAGTTATTGGTAGGATCCCTGAGGGTTGGACTAAGAATAACAGAGATAGGTTCTTCCACCTCATGAAGTTCTTTGCTTGAGATAACTGCTATGTGTTTAAATATTGCTCTAACCAAGTCTTTAAGAGGTGTATTCCCGGCCATAAGATGAGGAGTGTCCTTTCTTTTTGTCATGACCAAGCATATGGGGGCATTTTATTGGAAGAAAGACTATAGTTAAAGTTCTTCAATGTGATTTCTATTGGCCTACTTTATTTAGGAGTGCTTTTAAGTACTGTAAGAGTGACCCTAAGTGCCAACAGTTGGGAGAGTCACCAGGAGCGATATGATGCCACTGAATTCCATCATTATGGTGAAGATTTTTTATGTGTGGGGTATTGATTTCATGGGACCATTTCCATCTTCTCTTGCAAATGAGTACATTTTGTTAGATATGAACTATGTCTCTAAATGGGTTGAGGTCATCCATTGTAGGACCAATGACACTAAGGTAGTTGTGAAGTTCCTTAAGGAGAACATCTTTGCTAGATTTGGTATGCCCCGTGCTATCATTGGTGATCAAGGTATCC
>NCQV01092014.1:19737-37224 GCA_002740545.1 Lophocereus schottii | reverse complement strand
AGAACGACTTTTGACCTATGTGTGAGCATGAATGATGTTTCGCCCATGGCTATTTTCTTGGTTGTCCGGATAGACCACAATACGTCAGGGAGTTTATCAGCCTACTTTCATTTGGTATCATTGAGTTTCTGTTGCAGGCCATGCAAGATAGCTTTATAAGCTGCGTCGACCTATTCATTGGTTTACGGATGCACCAGTACAGTGAACCAAAGTTAACATCCAAAGTTATTCAGGTAATCAGTAATGTTGCTGGTGTCGGTCGTTGTATCACTGCTCTCTGGATGCCAAATCTGGTGATGATGCTTTTCCTAATGAATTTATGCACCTCAGTAGCCGTGATTGACGCAACAGCCTTAGCCTCTATCCACTTGGTGAAGTAATCCATAGCTATAAAAAGATATCTACGCAGACCGGTTGCTTTGGGGAATGGCCCGAAAATGTCCATAGCTCATGTAGTGAAAAGCAGGGGGCTAAGGATTGGGGTGGGAGGGGTGGTGGCCTTCCTCTGCATGAGCAGGAACTTCTAACATTTATGGCATTTACGCGCTAAACTCATGGCGTTGTGTCTCAAGGATAGCTAGTAGTACCCGGTGTGAATGAGGGCGACCGCAAAGTGCACATCCCCCAATATGTGAGCTACAAACTCCTTTGTGGATATTTTTGTAAATTATCATTCCCATTTCCAGCGTTACGTAGCGCAACAACTGCTGTTCATAGGGGAGTTTGTATAGTATTCCTTCACACAATATAAAACACTTCGCTCACTTCTTCACTCATTCGGCCTCGTTAGCATCCACGAGCAGCATATTATCAGCCAGATACGCCCTAATAGGGTCTATCCAAGTAGTGCTCCTAGTAAGCCATAGGACCTCCTAGGGCGATGCTTTTTTCCAACAATGCCTCCCACTGAATTCTCTTAGGTTTTCCGTCCATGGAAGGGTTAGCAAGTTTGGATAGTGCATTGGCCTGGCAATTCTAAGACCGAGGGATATGAACAATTGAGAAGTTTTTTAATCGATTAGGAGCCTGTGGCATTTAGTGGATGTAGGCCGCCATGGTGTCATCCTTTGTCTCATATTCACCATTAACTTGGCAAACAACCAACTGTGAATCCAAGTAGGCTTTGATAGAGTCGGCCCCTGTCATATAGCATAGCTCTATTCGGGCTATCAAGGCTTCATATTCTGCTTCATTGTTGAACACCTTAAATATGAATTTTAAGGTGTTCTCATGCTTATCACCCTATGGGTTTGCAATAGTTAAGCCAGCTTCACTCTCATCCTTGCTGGATGAGCCGTTCACATATAAGTGCCAGGAGTTGGTAGCTAGTGCGGCTTCTAGGACTGCATTGGCACTCTTGGCAAAGAAATCGACCGAGGTCTATGCTTTATTCACCCGCCGTGCTTCAAAGTTGATGCCAAATCGGGATAGCTCTGCGAACCATATCAACAATCTACCCGATGCATCCAGCTTCTAGAGGACATTCTTAAGGGGTTTGCTGGTGAAGACCGTCACTTTGTGTGCTTTAAAGTAAGGGCAGAGCTTCCGGCTTGCAGTACTGGTGCATAAGCAAACTTCTCTAGGAGAGGGTGATTAAGTTTAGCACCAGCAAGGGCATGGCTGATGTAGTAAATGGTGATTTGCTACTTTTCTCACTCTACCACGAGAACAGCGATTACTAACTGCTTCAAAACGGCCAGACACAGGAGCAATGGCTCTCTCAGCACCGGACTGACTATTTTGTGAAGGCGAACCAAGTATGCTCTTAACAACTTGAATAACTCATCCACCTCTTGGTCCTGCTCAAAGGACGCGCATTTTCAAAGGATACGAAAAAGGGCTAACATTTGTCTGCCGACTTCGACATCACGCGACCTGGGGCCAGAATGCATCTAGTCAAACGTTGGACTTCCTTCAAATTTCGAGGGGGCCTCATATCCAAGATGGTTTGCACTTTGTTTGGATTTGCCTTTATCCCCCGGCTACTAATCATGAAGCCTAAGAATTTCCCTTACTAAATCCCAAGGCACACTCCTTCGGGTTGAGCTTCAAGTTGTATTGTCATAGAACCTTGAACGTTTCCATATGTCACCCTCGTGCCTATTATCTTGTACGCTTTTGACGATCATATCATCCACATACACCTTCATCTTTTTGTGAATAAGGGGCTTAAAGACCTTGTTCACTAGGCTCTGATAAGTAGCTCCAGCATTTTCCAACCCGAAAGGCATTACTTTGTGACAGTACAACCCTTAATAAGTTCTCAAGGTCATTTTCCCCTGATCCCGATGGTGAAGGGGAATTTGGTGATACCTAAAGAAGGTGTCCATGAAACTCAACATAGCATACCCCGTCGTGGCGTTTACTAGTTTGCCAATTTTTGGTAGAGGGTAACTGTCTTTAGTGCATGCCTTGTTCAAATCAGTGAAGTCTGTGAACATTCGCCAAGAGCCATTGGGTTTCTTGACCAGCACCATATTTTTCAAGTTGTAGTGTACGGAAAAGTATGTAGCTGGTTGGATGTTCCAGATTCCCTTACATTGGTAAAAGCCTAAAAGGGATGAAATTGGATTATTTGTGAGCACATGGAATTATAGAAGTCTTATAGCACATGTAATGATGAGCTGAATTTTCAGCTCATTAGTGAGGCCATGTTACCTTCACATCGCTTCTAAGCCAATTTTTTGGCTCACAATCCTTCTCCTCTCGAATGTACAACTCACCACTTTGACTCACTACATAAAATAATACACATGGAGCCCACGATTAAACATACTTATAATTTGTTTTAGGTAAAATCACATAGTTTAAGTCAATAAAAAAATTATTTTTGTTTAAATACGAAGTTTTTCTTAGAGGTGGCGCTTAGAAGAATGGGCTCACATGATGGCCAATGGCCCAGACTTGATTCTTGCCCTCGCTGTCTCCCAACCTCCAAAAAGGCCTGCCCTAGATGCTGGATTCGAGGAACGTCCCTCTGATGCTTAAGTCAGCAAAAATTCAGGAGAGAAGACCTGACCAGGTATCTACCAAACCAGGGCAGGGTCTTTATAGGAAAAAGGGAAATCTTTCTCGAGAAAGTATACTGTAGATGCTCAAAGGAATTATGGGTGAAGAGTGTAAATGTCGCCCACTTCCCTTTTCTAACCCAAAATGCATTGATCTAGTCGCCACCGTAGCAACAAAGGACTATCTAAATTGATTCTTTTCTGACGATAAGCCTTAATTGCATCATAGGAATTATGAAAAACGGGTTCTTTTGTATACTTATAATTATAATCATCAATTCTTTCATTTTGATAGATTTTGTGATTCTGTGGATTATATCTGTTTGCAGAAATACCTTGACGATTTCCACTTGTTAATGCATAGAGTTCAATAACCAAATCTCGAGTTGGTATGAAAATGGGATCCCCAATAACAGGAGACAAAAGATTCATATGAGAAAACGTAAGTAAACGGGCCTCCACTTGAGCCTCCAAAGATAAAGATAGATGAACAGCCATTTGATCCCCATCAAAGTCTGCATTGAATCCCGTATAAACTAATGGATATAAACAAATAGAGCGCTCTTCCACTCAAATGGGTTGGAATGCCAGTAGGCCTAATCTTTGCAGAGTAGGCGCTCTATTTAACAATATAGATGTCCCTACATAACTTCCTGAAGTATCTTCCATACAACCGGCTCTTTTTTCCCAATTTTCCTCTTAGCAACTCCTATGTCCGAAGTAAGATGTTGTCTAATTAGATAACGCATTACAAATATCTGGAAGAGCTCTTGTTCGTGCCAAAAATGTGTCATTTTTACAATACTTTTATACCCGATTTATGCTCGTTATAATTGTTATTTTTAGGTTTTTATATGATTTTTTTTGGTAGCTACTGAATAATTATGGCAAAAAATGCGAGAAAAAGATGAAAAATGCTAGAAATAAAGCAGTGGGCCAGATTGCTCAAACCCGACCTAGTCCTTAAGCCCATTATCTCTTTTAGCCCAAAGAGACAGAGAAAAAAAGAAGAAATAAAATCAAAAAAACCCCAAGCCCCACGTGCCATATGCCCCCCTTTCTCCCTTTAATTTTCTCACTTTCTCTCTCCTGTCCTTCGGCTTCCGACCACAAAAACCCGACACCTTCCTCCCTCCCCTACTTCACCATCTTCATCCCCATCCCTCTCATCTCTCTCTCTTCAATGAATCACCAAGCACCAACACAATCCACCATCCTCACCCTCACTGGATTTCACGCTAAGGATGCCAGCGTAGCAGCCAGCACCATCGCCATCCCACCGTGCAACTCAGGCATGAATCAACAGTGGAGAGGAGAAGAGAAGCTGTATAAATAAGAGGATAGCAGCTCTAGAGAAAAGGTTAGGGGGTTCTCAGGGTTCAAATAGTTTTAATTTTCGAGTTTTTAAGCTTGAATTTCATATGATTTTTTGATTTTTAGATTTAGGGTTTTAGAAATTTAGTTTAGGGTTTGATTTTAAATTGGTTTTTGGTTCCAAAATTCATGTAATTATGCTACAATTTTGTGTTTTCCAGTTGAAATTCATGGTTTTTCATTTACTTTAGTAAGATTTGGATGTTAGTTTGTTTAATTTCGGTCATTCCCCTCCCCAGTTTCATTTCATTGAAGCTCGGTTATGGCGTTTCCGCTATTGTTGGCAATAGTTGAAGCTTGTTCTTGAATTTTTTGGGTCAATGGATGGCTGAATCTCACTCATCTCCTCGATTCAAGGCCCGGTCTTGCTGCTCTACCCCAGGACATGGTTTGGGTTTGAACCTTAATTCTCATTTATCCTTAATGCTTGTTAGCTGATTGCTAAAAAATCGAACCATCTTTGCTTAGTTTTTTGTTATCTTGGCTTAGTTGAATCAATGATGTGTTGATGTTAGTAGAGCAGATTTTGGACTGGAAAATCTATATGGGATTTTTGATTTTGTTAAGCAGACATCGTGATTGATGTTAGATGATTTTTAGTCTATTATACTCTGAGATTTATTTTCATGCCTTTAGGTTTGACTGATGGTGATTAAAATTACGTGTTCTTAGTAATTCAAAATGAATGATTTTCGTTTTGGATGCTTGTTGCTTTAGCTTTGATTGATGATGATAATGGATGCCGATGATGCTTGATCTCCTGTTTTCCTCTCCCCTGTTCAGTGCCTCTATCTCGACTTTAGAGATGTGGGTTTGTGATTTTCCATGATGAAGTTTTAGGTGTTCTTGAGTGTCCTCAAAATTTCAGTTTGCTTGAAATATTCGAACCCCACTTGCTTGAAAGTTCCCGAGAGTTCATCAATTGAGGTGCCCGAGTTTTGTTGTTTTCAGTTTTCCCCTCTCCCCTACTTGTGATAATTCAGTTTTTGGCATGCCATGCTTGCTCGTTTAATTCGTTTTGTTTCCTCTGCTTATTTTATTTCTCTGTTTGTCTTAATTATAGAGCTCTCATTTATGTTAGATTGGCACTGGAATGACTCTTATTTGTTTGAATTTGGTTATGGCTTTAATATTAGCTTAGAATTATGTTAGATTAGCTTATTTCCATAGTTTAACTAGTGACCTGATTCTCTTCCATCGTCCCTATGGAAACGACTTTCAAATACTACAGTGAAAGCTGTACGCTTACGACACTTTGTTTGACACTCAAAATTATCCTAACAAGATTTTGGCGCTGTTGCCGGGGATGACGGCATTAGATTAGGTCGCTTTTTCTTTTTGAAGTTACTTTAGTATTAGGTTCCTTTGTTACGTTATTAAGTTGTGACTTGATTTAGTACATTGCTTGAATTATTCATAAATCCAAAAAAATGAAAAAAGTCTAAAATTGAAAAAAAATTAGAAAACTAGGAAACCACCAAAAAAATTGAAAATTTTAAAACCTCAAAAACAAAGTGGCAAGTTTATGTTTCCCTTAGTTTGAGCACTTTTTCTTTTTCTTAGTTTCGTTCTTATTAGTTGCTTATGCTTTGATTTACTTTGTTTATTCGTTATTAGTTATGATATATTTAGTTCATTTCTTAAGAAAGACCAAAAACTCATAAAAATTTAGAAAAACTTGGGACATAAAAAAAAGTTTTATTGAAAAACTCTAAAAACAAACGACTTAGAATTGATTTGTAGTTTTTAATGATTAAGGTATTTTGTAGTTTTAGAATTAGTAATTTGTATTTAGTTTTTTGTTGGGATGTGTCTTACCTTTACTTTAGATTGATTAGTTTTTTGATTTGGCTATCTCTTGTTGTAAATTGTCTTTAAGGTTGAGTAACATTTTGTTTTGATTTTGTACCTAGGAAAAAAAAGAAGAAAAAAAATTAGAAAATTCAAAAAAGACCAAAAATAGGACCTTTTTGGTGAAGGTGTGGGGTTTGTATGACTAGTTGGGTTAAAGACCTTGAAAATCAAAGACTCGTTAGGAGTAAGCCCGACCCTGACTTAGAACCCGAACCTGAACCTAAGCTTGAGTTAGAGAATATGGCACAAGAAAGGACTTTAAGTGATATTTTCTATCTTCCTAGGACTACTTTATGATCATGCTTTGTTATGCCTAATCTTGCACCAAATGTGACCTTCGAATTAAAACGCCATTATACTCATATGCTCCCTAAATTCACGGGTTTAGAGGATGTTCATTTATTTTTTATGAGATTCGAAAAAGTTTGTTCTATGATGCATTTCCCTAGTATTCCCATTGATGTTGTGTGAATGAAATTGATTCCTTTTACTTTAAAAGATTCTGCTAAACATTGGATGTACGACTTGGCTACTAATTCTGCTACTTCTTGGAATGATTTTGTAAGATTGTTCTTAAGAAAATATTTTCCTAATGCCAAGACTGTTAACTTGAGAAATGAAATCCATCAATTTGTGCAACTTGATAGGGAATGTTTTGGAAATATTTTGATAGGTTCAAAACTTAGTTGGCCCAATGTCCCCATCATAGTTTAGACCAAGCAAGTTTGTGCCAGATTGTATATGAAGGACTTGACCAACAGATTAGGAACATGGTAGAGTTCATGCGTCAGGGTGGCTTTCTTTCTAAGAACCTCAGAGCTGCTTGGGAGTTTTTAGAGCACTTGGTTGAGAAAACCATGCAATGGGAAACCGCTTGTGATGACAGCCTCAGTTCTAGGTTTGCAAGGGGTGGGTTGCATTCTGTTTCTTATGTAAGTCACTTAGAGTCTAAGATTGCTATTTTAGAAAACATGTTGAAGGGATTATCTCCCTAGATGTTCCAATTATCTTAGACATCTACAGTATCTTGTTCTCATTGTCAGGCCCTAGATCATTCTTTGAGTGCTTGCCCTTATTTTGCTCATCAGTTAGCAACTAAACAAGAGCAAGCAAGTATGGCCTTTTAGAGACCTAAGAATGACCCATTCTCCCCTTATTACAACCTAGAGTGGAGGAATCACCCTAACGTTTCATGGAATAGTGGACCAAATGCTACGGTTCCTAATTCTCAACTTGGGATGTTTCCTGAAAACAACTCCTAACCTATCTCTGATCCTTCAAACTCCTTTCAGAGATATGCTTTTACAGGTGTGCCTAACGCACCTAGACCTCTACCTTCCATAGCTCAAGTTCAAGCTCCTTTGGTTATACTGATATTGATAAAGTGGAGAGGAGAATCAATAATAATGTGGAGAGAATGATTAATGCTAACACGGAAAGAATTATGAGAATGATGGCCGAACAATTTTTCCAGTTAACATCATCTTCTAGGGACTAGGTACTTTCCCACGTCAACCTGAGGTGAACCCTAAGGTTCATGCCTCCTCTTCTTCTAGTAACCCTAATGAGCCTTTAAGGAAAATGAATGCGGTCATATCTCTCCGTTCTGGTCGAGAGGTTGATAACCAAGTGAGAAATCCTATGAATCTTGCAGGTATCCTCACCAATTCTTCCAAAATTCTTCTCTCTCTTCTCTTCCAGAGACTGGTTCATCCAGTCAGTTAGGGGATGCCATTGACGGTGTCCTCAATGCTTCAGATAATCTTTCCTTTCCTGAGTCACCTTCTAAGATAGAGGAGTTTAAAGAGAAGGACTCCTCTGACTCAGCAAGTTCTTAACCTTCTAAGAATTCTTCCTCCCTTTCTTCTTCTGAGAAAATCCACATGCCTTTACCTCCTTTTCCCCATAGGTTAAAGAAGAAATATCAAGATCATATTGAGAAGGTGAGAGACACCTTCTCTCAAGTTAAGATCAACATTCCCTTGCACGATGTTATTCAGGAGATACCTCCATATGCTAGATTCTTAAAGGAGCTATGTACGACCAAGAGAGCAACTAGTGTACATAAGAAGGCTTTCTTGACCTCTGGTGCTAATTCTATCCGTTCTCAAATCCCCGTAAAGTATAAGGACCCTGATTGCCCTACTGTATCTATAGTCATAGGAGACCAACTCATTCACAGAGCATTGCTTAACCTAGGGGCTAGTGTTAACTTGATACCGTTTATTGAGTATGAGAGTTTAGAGTTAGGTGAGCTGAAACCTACTAAGATGGTCATTCAACTGGCTGATAGATCGACTAGGATGCCCAGGGGGATAGTTAAGGATGTGCTTATTAGAAAGGGTGAAGTCATTTACCCAGTGGACTTTGTTGTGATTGAAATTGAGAAGGTGTCCAACTTAGCTAGTCAAGTTCCTGTGATTCTATGAAGTCCCTTCTCGGCCACTGTCAATGCCCTCATTAATTGCAGGAATGGTCTGATGAGACTATCTTTTGACAACATAACTATGGAATTGAACATCTTTAACATACAAAGGCAGCCTTCTAAATTTGATGATATGGAATTTTCTACTCTTAATTCGGTATGGGATTCTATATTTGATGATACTTTTGATGATGTATTTGCTACTGAGTATGGGCTATTTCTTATAGACCATAAGCCTGAATATGACGTGTTTGAGTCTAATGACTTGTGCTCTACTGTTGATTGTTTACTCACTATTATTTCTAAATCTACTGCTGAATTTGTTTCCCCTGTTGCTTTTGAATTGAAACCCTTCTTGACTCTCTTAAGTATACATTCCTAGGACCTGATGAATCCTTACTTGTCATTATTGCATTTGATTTGGACCGAGACCAAGAGGACAACCTGATTTCTTTACTTGGAGAGAACAAGGAAGCTCTAAGATGGAGTTTAGGGGATATCTCCTCCTATTGTGCAACATAGAATTCATTTAAAGGACAATGCTAAGCCTCACCGTGACCGCTAAAGGCGTTTGAATCCCACTTTGCAGGAAGTAGTTAAGAAGGAAGTGTTAAAATAGTTAGATCATGGGATTATTTATCTTATTTCTAATAGTGAGTGGGTTAGTCCTGTTCAAGTTGTTCCTAAGAAGATCAGTATTACCGTGATTAGGAATGATAAGAATGAGTTAATCTCTACTCGAGTTCAATCTAAGTGGTGTGTGTGTATAGATTATAGAAAATTGAATGCTGCCACTAGGAAAGACCATTTTCTCCTCCCTTTCTTGGATTAAATGCCAGAGAGGTTGGCTGGACATTCCTTCTATTGCTTTTTAGATGGATATAACGCTCATACCCAGATCTCTATTGCTCATGAGGATCAGGAGAATACTACTTTAACTTGTCCATTTCAGACGTTCATCTTTAGAAGAATGTCGTTTGGACTGTGCAATGCCCTTGCTGCTTTTTAAAATGCATGATTTTTATTTACTCATATCTAGTTGAGCAATGTATGAAAATTTCATGGACGACTTTTTCATGTTTGGATCTTCTTTTGATGATTGCTTGTCTAATATGAGAAAGGTATTGGAGAGGTGCAGGGAGAAAATTTTGACTTTGAATTGAGAGAAATATCACTTCGTGCTCAAAAAGGGTATAGTCTTAGGACACATTATTTCTTGATATGAAATTGAGGTAGACAAAGCTAAAACTGACCTGATTGTTAATCTTCCCCCTCCCACTTGTGTGAAAGAGTTGCAGTATTTCCTTCGACATGATGGGTTTTATCATCATGTCATTAAGAACTTTAGTAAGATTGCAAAGCCTTTGTCCAACCTACTAGCTAAGGATGTGCTATTTCATTTCTCTGAAGAGTGTCAAGAGGCATTTTCTAAGCTTAAGGAGGCCTTAACCTCTAGTCCTGTTCTTCATTCTCCCATCGGAGGAGAACCATTTGAATTGATGTGTGACGCATCTGATTATGCTACTGGGGTTGTTTTAGGACAGCGTATTGATAGGAAATTCCATGTTATTTACTTTGTTAGTCACACATTGAATGATGCCCAGCTAAATTACACTGTTACTAAGAAAGAATTTTTGGCGATGATCTTTGGTTTTGAAAAGTTTAGACCCTATTTAATTGAGTCACATGTGATTGTTTATACCCACCACTTTGCCCTTAAGCACCTTTTTTTCTAAGAAGTATGCTAAGCCCAGACTTGTGAGGTGGATTTTGCTTTTATAAGAATTTGACTGTGAAGTCAAGGATAAAAAAGGTTCTGAAAACTTGGTAGCTGACCATCTGTCTAGGATCCTCTATGATAGAGAGAGTGAGTCCAGTGTTTCTAAGTGCTTCCATGATGAGCAATTGTATGCTATTCACGCTGATCCTTGGTATGCTGATATTATGAACGATTTAGGTCCCGGCATGATCCCTGAGGGATGGACTAAGAATGACAGAGATAGATTCTCCTTCCTTGTGAAATTCTTGGTTTGGGATGACTCTTATTTGTTTAAGTACTAATCTGACCAAGTCTTTAGGAGGTGCATTCCTGACCATGAGCTGAGAAGTATCCTTTCTTTTTGTCATGACCAGGTATGTGGGGGACATTTTAGTGGTAGGAAGATAGTAGCTAAGGTTCTTCAATGTGGTTTTTACTGGCCTACGTTGTGCAAAGATGCATTTAAGTACTGCAAGAGCTGCCCTAGATGCTAGCAGTTTGGTAGAATAAGCAGGAGAGATATGATGTCACTAAACCCTGTCATTGTTGTAGAGGTTTTTGATGTGTGGGGTATTGACTTTATGGCACCATTTCCATCTTCCTTTAGGAATGAGTAAATTTTGTTAGCTGTGGACTATGTTTCTAAATGGGTTGAGGTCATCGCTTCTAGGACCAATGAAGCTGAAGTCATCGTGAAATTCTTTAGGGAGAACATCCTTGCTCGATTTGGTATGCCTCGTGCTATCATTAGTGATCAGGGCACCCATTTTAATAATAAAGCTTTTGATGCCTTACTGAAGAGGTATTCCATAGTCCATAGGCTTGCTACTCCCTATCATCCCCAAACCAATAGCCAAGTTGAAGTATCCAATCGACAGAGCAAACAGATTTTAGAAAAGACAGTGAGTAGGAATAGGAAAGACTGGGCTGACAAGCTGATGGATGCTCTTTGGGCATATAGGACGACCTTCAAAACTTCATTAGGTATGTCATGTTATCGGGTAGTTTATGGTAAGTCTTGTCATTTACATGTGGAGGTAGAGCACAAAGCTTGGTGGGCCATTAAGAAGCTTAATTATGACTTAACTGAGGCAGGTGAGGAGAGACTACTGTAACTGAGTGGGCTTGATGAGATTAGAGGTGAAGCTTATGAGAGTGCTCGATCTTACAAAGAGAGGGCAAAGTTGTTTCATGATCGACAGGCTTTTAGAAAAGAGTTTGCCCCAGGTATGAAAGTACTCTTTCATTACTCTAGGCTCCATCTGTTTCCAGGGAAATTAGGGTCCTGATGGACAGGTCCTTATATTGTCTCACATGTTTTTCCTTATAGTGTAGTTGAAATTCAGGATCCTCATAGTGGTGCCACCTTCAAAGTGAATGGCCAGCGTTTGAAACAATTTTTGCATCTGTCGGGCCAAGAAGATGTGCAGTGTCTAATACTCCATAAACCGAGTCGTGATCGGTGATTGTAATGTGAGATACCTTTGGGTGTACTTAGCACCCGACCTGGTTTGCTAGAATTTCTTCTCTTCTTCCCTCTCTCTTTTCTTCTTCCTTTGTTTTATTCTAGTTTCTTTTTGTATAGTTGGTTGCTCTTTTTTTCTAAGATTGGTTGTTTTGTTTTTGGGTCTTGTTTTTATTTTTGAACATATGTTTTCTTTTTAGATTTTTTTTGTCTTCATGTGTTTTTTCCATTCCCAACGACGACATTGTCAGATTTTGGTGTGAGGGTACGGTGCCCATGTGTACATAATTTTTTTTGAAAAATTTTGAAAAATCCGAAAAGATTTTTTGTTTTTGGGGATGATTATACTATGTCTGATTAGCTTAAATCCCCTGTGCTTTAGTTATTAGCTTGTATGTAAGTAGGATGTGTATGAAAAGTCTCCAACCTCAATGTGACATTCTAAGCCCTAACTGTAACTGTAATTGTTTATTATAAATTGTGTAATCCAATCCTTGTTTATTCCTTCATCAATATCTTTAGGTTTTAAGCTCCCATGAATGATTCTCCCACTTGCTTGTGACACGGTTACTCTGGTTTTTGCCACTTTCAGAAAAAGAGGAAAAAAATATTATGAATAAAGAAGATAAAAAGAAAAAGAGATGAAATAAAATTTGGAATGACAAGTATCCCTTTGAGACATGCGCTACTAGGCGTTACCCTTTAAGACACGTGCTATTGGGTGTTACCCTTTGAGGCAATACTGCTACTAGGAAAGCTTGTTTCCAATGTTAATATGCCAATAATGTAGTTGTGTCAGTCAAATGGGATTAAGTCTAATTCTGGTAAATCTAAACCTTAGAATGATGATACACTTACACACAAGCACTAGGATAAATTCAGAATCTGGATGTACAATGGGATGAAAAACTAATGCTTTGATGCCATTTATGGGGCACAGGACTTTGAAGTACATTTTGTATATACGTAGGTCGATAACTTGGCTACATAGGTGATTTAGTTTATTAGAAAGTGTATATATCTTTCCCCAAATTTTGTACATATTAGCCTTGAGAAAAAAAAACCAAAAATATTTTCTTTTCGAAATAATTTTGTGGGTATTTCATTTGAAAATCCTCATGAGACCTCACTTGTCTACTTGGGAGATCGAGCGGTTTAAAGGGCTTGTTGTCTACGCTAAATACAACCGTGATTCCTATGATAGTGAGTTATGATTTTCTTTTTCTTATTTTTCATTTCTTTTTAGTTAGTTTAGTTGTTTTACTCAAGGATGAGCAAAATCTTTACGTGGGGGAATTTGTTCATGTCAAAAACGTGTCATTTTTACAATACTTTTATACCCAATTTATCCTCATTATAATTGTTATTTTTAGGTTGTTATTTGATTTTATTTTGTTTTGTAGGTACTTAATAATTATGGAAAAAAATGAGAGAAAAAGATGAAAAACGCCGAAAATAAAGCAGTAGGTCAGATTACTCAAACCCGACCCAATCGTTAAGCCCATTATCTTGTTTACCCCAAAGAGAGAGAAAAAAAGAAGAAGAAATAAAATCGAAAAAAACCCCCAGCCCCACGGCCTGTGCGCGTGCTCCCCTTCCCCCCCTTAATTTTCTCTCACTTTCTCTCTCCTCTCCTTCGGCTCGCAACCCCAAAAACCTAATACCTTCCCCCCTCCCCTACTTCACCATCTTCATCCCCATCCCTCTCATCTCTCTCTCTTCAACAAATCACCAAGCGCCAACACAATCTACCATCCTCACCCTCACCGGATTTCATGCTAAGGACGCCAGCGTAGCTGCCAACACCATTGCCATCCCACCGTACAACTCAGGCATGAATCAACGATGAAGAGGATAAGTCAAGCTATATAAATTGAAGGGTAGTGGCTCTAGAGAAAAGGTCAGGAGGTTTTTAGGGTTCAAATAGTTTTAATTTTTGAGTTTTTAAGCTTGAATTTCATATGACTTTTCGACTTTTAGATTTAGGGTTTTAGAAATTTCGTTTAGGGTTTGATTTTAGATTGGTTTTTGGTTCCAAAATTCATGTAATTATGCTACAATTTCGTGTTTGCCAGTTGTAATTCATGGTTTTTGGTTTGCTTTAGTAAAATTTGGATGTTGGTTTGTTTAATTTCGATCATCCTCCTCGCGTGTTCTTATTTCATTGAAGCTTAGTTATGGCATTTCCGTCATTGTTGGCAATAGTTGAAGCTTGTTCTTGAGTTTTTTGGGTCAATGGATGGTTAAATCTTGCTCCTCTCCGCGGTTCAAGGCCCTGTCTCGCTATTCTGCCCTAAGACATGGTTTGGGTTTGAATCGTAATTCTCATTTATCTTAACGCTTGTTGGCTGATTGTTGTGAAATCGAACCATTTTTGCTCAGTTTTTGGTTATCTTGGCTTAGTTGAATCAATGATGTGTTGATGTTAGTAGAGCATATTTTGGACTGGGAAATCTATATAGAATTTTCGACTTTGTTAAGTTGATATCGTGATTTATGTTAGATGATCTTTAGTTGATTATACTCTGAGATTTATTTTTGTGCCTTTAGGTTTGATTGATGATGATTAAAATTGCATGTTCTTAGTAATTCAGAATGAGTGATTTTGGTTTTGGATGCTTGTTGCTTTAGCTTTTATTGATGTTGATAATGGATTTCGGTGATGCTTGATCTTCTGTTTTCCATTCCCCTATTCAGTGCCGTTATTTCGGCTTTAGAGATGTGGGTTTATGATTTTCCATAATGAAGTTTTGGGTGTTCTTGAGTGTCCTTGAAATTTCGGTTCGCTTGAAATATTCGAATGATGAAATTACTGGTGGAGTGTTCTTGAGTGTTCAGTGATCTAATTTCAAATCCTACTTGCTTGAAAGTTCTTGGGAGTTCATCAATGGAGGTGCCTGAGTTTTCTTGTTTTCAGTTTTTCCCTCTCCCTTGCTTGTGTTTATTCAGTTTTTGGCATGCCCTGCTTTCTCATTCAATTCGTTGTGTTTCCTCTGTTTGTTTTATTTCTCTGTTTGTCTTAATTATGTAGCTCTCATTTAGGTTAGATTGGCACTGGAAGACTCTTATTTGTTTGAATTTGGTTATGGCTTTAATATTAGCTTAGAATTATGTTAGATTAGCTTATTTCTATAGTTTAACTAGTGACCTAATTCTCTTCCATCGTCCCTACGGAAACGACCCTCAAGTATTACAGCGAAAGTTGTACGCTTGCGGTACTTTGTTTGACACTCAAAATTGTCCTAACAAGTTTTTGACATTGCTACCGGAGACGACAACATTAGATTAGGTCGCATTTTCTTTCCATAGCTACTTTGGTATTAAGTTGCTTTATTACGTTATTAAGTTGTGACTTGATTTGGTAGATTGCTTGAATTATTCAGAAATCCAAAAAAAGCGGAAAAGCCTAAAATTTAAAAAAATTAGAAAACTAGTAAACAAATAGCGCGCCCTTCCACTAAAATGGGTTGGAATGCCAATGGGCCTAATCTTTGCAAAGTAAGCACTCTATTTAACAATACAGGATGTCCCTGGATAACTTTCTAAAGTATTTTCCATACAACTGGCTCTTTTTCTCGAATTTTACTCTTAACAACTCCTATATCCAAAGCAAGATGTTACCTAATTAGATCATGCATTAAAAATATTTGGAAGAGCTTTATTGCAATTTCACGAGGTAATACACATCGATGTAATGAAAGTGAAGGGCCTGTAACAATGACGGAACGGTCGGAATAGTCGACACATTTACCAAGTATAATGTCACAAAATCTTCTCTCTTTACCTGCAATTACATCGGAAAATGACTTGTAAACTTTATTATGACTGTCCCTTATTGGTTGTCTGTGGATTCCATTATCAAGAAGTGTATCTACGGCTTCTTATAAGAATTTTTCTTGAGACGTTACCACATCTTTTGGCATAAATCCACTTGTCAATAGACCCGTAAGAATATTGTTCCGAACGATGACTCTTTTATAGAGTTCATTAATATCCGAACTTATTAAGTTACCTCCATCTATCCGAATGATCAGTCTCAATTTGGGAGGAAGAACTGGTAATATATACAAAATCATCCATTCTGGTTCTATATTTGTTCGAATAAAATTCTTAGCTAATTCCATGCGTCTAACAAAAAAATCCTTTCTTCTTCCAACTTTTCGGTCTTCAAATTCATTTCCTGTAGGCCCCTCTTCCCCTAACTCCTTCTACTCTGTGAATGAATAATTTATAATAGTTTGCAAATCCAAATCGGCTAATTGTTCTTGAATAGCACCTACTTCAGGAGATATTTCCTTATTTTGAAATGTATCAAAACATTCGATAGTAATAAAAAGCAGGATCCTGTATTTCTAGGATTGGTTTTCATATTCGAATAAACCTCGTAATCGTAAAAAAGTATGTTTTTTCATTATGGGCCTAGCAAATGAAAAATCGCAACATACTAGGCCCTTTAATTCTTTAAGAAGTTTATTTAAAAAATTCGTAATATAACTAGGAAGATGTTTCAAATACCACACGTGAGTTACTCGGCATGCCAATTTAATACAACCCATTTGATACCTTCGTACTTGAGAATTAACAAATTCGACTTCGCATTGTTCACAAAAGCGTTTGTATCTTTTTCATCTCCGATCACTTGATAATTTCCACAAGCACAAACTCCACTTTTTATTGGACCAAATATTCTTTCACAAAATAATCTATCTTTTTCTAGTTTATTGGTTTGGTGATGAAAAGTATCACGTTTTATCACCTCTCTAACTATCTCTCCATTTAGGTAGAATTTTTGTGGCGCAAGCACTTATTTGTTGAGGAAAAACTGATCCAATTCGTAGTTGTTGATGTTTATACTAATCGATCATAGAAGCAAAATTTTAATTATTTATTCCGATTAGGCTTCCATCCTATTAATCTGGAAGTTCCTCTAAGATACAAGGAAATGATTCAGTTCCAGAGCCAAAGATTGTAAATGTTGAACAAGTCGAAAAGATTCTGAAGCACCTTGGGTTTAGGTATTGTTCCTCCAAAAATCATAGTATTAAATACTTCCTGTCGAGCTGTAATGTGATTCGATTTATAAGTAACATCTCTTGTAAAATATGAGCTACACCAAATCCTTCTAGACCCCAAACCTCCATTTCTTCTACCCACTGTCTGCCTTACTTAGCTCTTGCCCTAAGAGGTTGTTGTGTAACAAGTGCATAATGTCCGTTCGAATGTCCATGGATTTTATCATCAACTTGATTAATTAATTTTAATATATAAGGATTTCCTATTTTAATAGGTTGCTCAAAAGGATCTCCCATTCTTCCATCAAATATTCGACTCTTTCCTGGATACTTAGGTTCAAATACCCATGGATTCGCTGTTTGCTTACTGGCTTCGTATAATTTAGAAAACACTAATTTCTTGAAGCCTCTTGTTCATATCTCTCATCAAAAGCAGCTATTCGATAATTTTTATCTAGCAGACTCCCCACTAGCCCGAGCGAACATTCAAATATCTATCCTATACTCATTCGTGAAGATACTCCTAATGGGTTAACGACGATATCAACGGGTCTTCCATCTTGTAAATAGGGCATATCTTGTCTAGGCAA
>NCQV01091986.1:18372-30255 GCA_002740545.1 Lophocereus schottii | reverse complement strand
TTTTTTCTTGCAAGAGTCAGCTATTTGTTCACTGGAAAGCATTCGTTCCCCCCGTTCGAGCTAGTTGAATCAGTACTTCTTGTTAGACCGTTCGCACCCCGTTAAGCCCCTTAACTAAAGCATCAACTGAGGTTTAAAATGTCAATTGAATTGTCATGACAGAGAAAAATAGTAACATGAAGGAATGTCAAGCTCAAAATATAAATTTGAGTATATTTTAATCTTTCATATTTGATTATTAAGTCTCGATTCAAACTGTTGAAATTATTTTAGTAGTGAAAAATATTGACTGGATTATTTAAGTGGCAAAAAATATCAATTAAATTGTCGTGGTAGATAAAAATCTTGATCAAATGAAGGAATATCGAGCGCAAAATTTGCGTCTGAGTCTGTATTAATATTTGCTGTCCAATGATCAAGTTTCAATGCAAACTATTTAAATTATTCTTTAGTGGTCAAAAAATATTGACTAAATTGTTCCAGTGATGAAAAATATCGATTAAATTGTCGTGGTAGAAAATAATATTGACCAATGAAGGAATATTGAGCTCTAAAATCTAAATTTGAGCATATTTTAATTTTTTTCTATCTGATGATCAAGTTTTGATCCAAATCGTTTGAAATTATTTTAGTAGCATGTCAATTGAATTGTTTAATTAGCAAAAAATATCGATCAAGTTGTTGTGGCGGAGATAAATATTGACCCAATGAAAGAAACTTGAGCTCAACATCTAGATTTGAGTTTATTTTAATCTTTTCATCAGATAATCAGGCTTTGATCCAAATCATTGAATTAGATTTTGCATGTAAATTTCAACTGACTATATTATCAAAAATTTTAATGAAGAAAATCAACTTCTTATCTTCTCAAAAAGAAAATCATTTTCCTCCATTGGGAGGAAAATTATTTTCCTTGAAAAATAATTTTCCATCCTTTATTGTGCCAAACAACGAAAGATTTAAAAACTATTTTCTGGGAAAATTATTTTTCCCCAACCAAACACTACCTAAATGTCTAAGTGCCCTTATGTTTAATTCTCTTTTATCTTGGGGTGGTTGATACAATGGTGGATTTGGACGTAACCTCATCTGACTTTTTTACTTAATCATATGTTACTTGGAGTTAAATTCCTCTTGACTCATAAAGATTAGGTTGTCATGAAGTGCAGATTTTCTTTTTCCATTCATAATACTCAAAAAAAAAATCATCATCTCATTTAAGAAGTAAATGTCAAATCACTTGGCGCAATCTCTTTTGAGAAAACCTCCATAATTTCCCTCTTTCTTTCTTTCTTTCTTTCTTTCTTTCTTTTTGTTAGTTTTTAAGAACCACATCTATTGTAGGTCGTGTTTGACAATTAGCAGTTAGCTCCTAACCGATTATATTAGTAATTTGACTTAAGGGGTATTTGGCAAATAGTTTTTAGAAGAGTTTCTTCGCCAAAAAGAGCTTTTTACACCAATATTAGCTGTTTGATCAAAAGAAAAAGCTAATTTGGTGTTTCGTGGAAAAACTTTTTAGAAGAGTTTTTTAGGTCTAAAAAGCTAATTTGAAAAGGCTAATTCTATAAGCGTTTTGAAAGAGCTTTTTGAAGAATTAACTTTTTGTCTTACAATTTTATCAGAAACAGCTAATTTTACCAAATAGTTTTTCAACAAACAGTTAACTCAAATAGCTAACAGCTAATAGCTAATACAAACAGTTAACTCAAATAGCTAATAGCTGTTTGCCAAATTAGTTAATTACATTAACTGTTTCTGAAAAAAGTGTTTGATGAAATGATTGTTCCTAATAAGATCATTTCATAAAATTCCACTTATACCCTTAACTCAAGTTCTTCTTTTTTTTGGTTAAAATATAACATAGCAATCCTTACAGATTGTATATTTATTTTTGTTCTAAATATAAATCAAGAATTATGTATTATATAAATTATATATATATCTTTACCCCATTTTTGTTATGATAATACTTTTTTCTTTGTCATTGACTTAATTTTTTTAATAATATTTGAAATTTGTGTGATATAAACCTATTTATCTATTATTTAAGACTAATTAACATAAAATTATTTGATAGATTTTAGAAAATATTAAAATAAAAAGTGTTAGACTCAGTATGGCCATTCTAGAAAATATTTGTTAAATTTTTCTTACAAGTGGCATTTGTAGTAAATTTATGAAAATTGTTATTGTCAATATAGTTATTTTAGTAGTAACTATTAGAAAGTTGTTTGAAAAAACTACTCCAGAAAGCTTTTTACAAATTACCCTTCTGGATACAAAAAATTTTTTAACCAAGCACTCCAAATAACTTGTTGGCGAATTCAAACAACTTATAACCTCAAAAAGCCTTCAATCAAATAGGGCCATAGGCATATCCCAAATGATGGAAAAGTCTAATGGCGATATTATTATTGATGATTTAGCATAGTGGTGTCCCCAACTTCATGTTCATTGCAAGTGACTAACATGGAAATTTTACAGCTTATTGGTGTACAAAAGTGGGTGTTATACCACATTGATAAAATTCAAAGAATATAATAGTGGGTGTTGTTCCACATTGATGAAATTAAAGGGTTTGAGCATACATATAAGCTTGCGAGTTACTCCACCCATTGTCAATTGATTTTGGATTGGAACCTTATTTGAGCTTGTATGCTTGCTCTTTGTTGGATGCCCAATTGATATACAAAATTTAACATGGTATTAGAGCAGATTGCTCGATCTTGATTTGCCACCGTTCCCATTTGATTAAAATTGTGTGCACGTGTTGGGCCTTGTTAATAGCCCACATGTGAGGGGTGTGTTAGAGTATGAAAGTGGGTGTTGTCTCATCTTCATAAAATTCAAAGAATATCATAGTGAGTATTATCTCACATTGATGAAATTAAAGGGCTTGAGCATACATATAAGGTTGTGAGTTACTCTATTCATTGTCAATTGGTTTTGGAATGGAGCCTCATTTGAACTTGTATGCTTGACTCGTTTGTTGAAAAGCTCAATTAATATAAAAAATTCAACACAGGTCATATTCTAATGTCCGTAAATTCCACATGTGTCTATCAACAAAAGAATTGTGTGTTTCAATCTAGCTTTTTTTTAAAAGTGAACTTGTCAATGTTGACATAATTAAGTTTAATACACAAAATGTGCCTATTAAATAAGGGCTCTTAATATGTAAATCTTAAAATCAAACAAAGGGAGTTGTTATTCTTATGAATAATAAGCCCATTTTCTATAGTATCGAATTTTCGGAGGGTGATTTTATCATTCTGATTTACTGTATTCCCATCTTCCATGTCTCAGTTGCAAACTTTCCTTGGTTAAACTATGGTAGATTAATAAAATTAATATAAAATATTAAAATTGTCAAATTTTTTATAACTAAGAAACTCCTCAATTTTGTATAAAATTTTACCATAGGTAAGAAACTACCTCATTTACAACGACTTTGATACACAATGACCACGTAGGGGGAAAAAAAATTCTTCCATTTTAAATGATCAAAATTATCACAATTTTATAAGTTATACTAGATTACCTAAGTTAACAAATTTTTTATGAGTTATGTGAGTCTTTCGTTTGTATGCAACATCAGTATCATATTCATCACAATAATCTAAGTTTTTGGCTATGACTTACTTTTAAATTGATCATGTGCTTTTTGTATACTTTGCAGACAAGGTAGTTTAATAGTTTCTTCATGCAGGAGACCCTATTCAACAAGCAACTATATATTTTTTTATTCAAAAAAATCTTTCTTTATTTCTTAATTATCATTTTTATATCTTTTTAAATGATCACAAACTCTTTTATTTTAAACAAAAAAAATGGAGAAAGAAAAGGAGACGGATGTACTGCCTACGTTTTTAATGATGTGAAACATCTTAAAACACATTTGTTACCATATTATGAACCTCAGTTTACACATCATGTGTCACTCAGTTTGAGCAATTATTTTTTGCAAAAATCTAAGGGAAGAGGAGAAGAACTTTTTCAGTTCAACTCCCAAGGCCATGTATTCGACCAATTCATTGGGATCAATCAAAATATGGGCTCCAGATTAAGCATGGCCATGTATTTGCTTCGGTTTATTATCCTTTGTAGCTAATATTGAACACAATCTCAACAAAACAGCTGGAAACATATTTATTCTGTTTTTGTTGATTCATAAAAATCGTTTGTTGGAATGTCAGATCAGCCAAGAAATCCCAGCTACGACTTGCGGTGGGATTTATCAAACACAATATTAGGCCTGATATATTAATACTGCTTACTATAGTTAATGAATAGAATGCAAACTTGATTATTAGAAATTTGGGTTTCTCTCACTGCGACATAATTTCCGCCAAGAATCATTGTGGTGAGAATTGGTGTTATTTATGTGAAAATTCTTGCAAAATAAAGCCGATAGTTTCTTTTGTCTTCTTCTTTGATTTATAAGGCCGTAAAATTATTCTTCTACTCTCACGAATTCAAAATGTGCACAAACTCACAATACATGGGAAACCCAACTATAATAGTATAAATAGGTCATAAATGACAAAATTAAGCACAATCTCATCAAATGATTCTCAAACACTTAAATAATCCATGCATATATGATATTCATCACTCCCTACACTTAATCTTTACTTGTCCTGAAGCAAAGGTCAACTTACGATAGAATAAGCAAGGAAGATATATCTAGGATTAATACCTCCTTAGGCAAGGTAATAAGTAGCCCATTATAAACAAGAATAACAATCAATGGCAATCTCAAATAGTGCACAAAATATTTCGAAATTAGAAGAAGATGGAAATTTTCAAAAAATTATGAGACCACTAGCCTAGAATCAAACATGATCACCCCCTACAAACTTACAAAGCACAAAATTCTAGCGCATCAAAAAGAGTAGAGCTAAATAGACTAACAGAATCTTACTTTTGAAAAATGTGGATCACTTTTGCTGATGTGTTTGAAATACATCATGGTTCACTCAAGATTCAATCCGAATATGAGAACTACCATAAGCTTGCCAATACTCACTAATTCTCCACTATTACCATGACTCGCTAATACTCCACTATTAGCATGCAATGTGCACACGTTGATTGAAAGGTCTTTTCAAGGGTTCTAATGGGTCGTGGGAAGGAAGGTGATAAATGAATTTGGATAATGTAGAACTCATAGCTAATTAGCTAAGAAGCATTCAACCATGGACCAATAAACCAGAAAACTCACTAACAGTTCGAAACCCAATAATACAATGACATATGCCCCATGAAGAATGCAATGAGTCTACAATAGAAAGGAGCATAAACTATATACAAGATAACAATGCCAATCACTTATTCAACACTTCTTCAATTTTTTTTTTTCTTTTTTTCTTTTTTTTGGGTCTTTTTTCTTCTTTTCCTTTTGTATCTTCAAAAATGAAAGGGGAATTACAGTTATTAAAGTCATAGGACCACTTATTATCAACTCACTAACCTATGCACATATACACAACTGAACACAAGTAGGGAACAAATTCAATTGTACATTGTCATCAACCCATTAACAAGCCAACAATGACGGCCATCACAATCCCCCAAAGCTACCCATGACTTATATGAAGCGATGTTGTATAGACTTGACTTAAGGATAGGACTATGTGTATGAAAAAGATCTGCTAGAATGAAGAGATCACAACAAAAATAGATATAAGCTCCAAGGGGCTAGCAACAAGATACACAAGTAATGCAAAGGTAAGTTATTTGGCTATGTGGCTTGAAAAAAAATTGAGAAATGCCTATATCAAATCATCAAATACGCATGCAATGTGGCTTTGAACAAGAGTTTAGGTAAATTCTAGAGATGCAACATGGAAAAGTTGCACACATGAAAGAACATCAAACCAAGCGTGATGAATTAGTCCGAGAAAGACTCAAGATGATTCTTAATCAAGACTAAGGCCAAAATAATAGAATTCATAAAAACTTTGTAAAATTTAGCACCAGAGAGGATTACACATCAAAAGTCAATCAAGCTCATGAAAGCCACCGTACCTAGTAAAAACATCATAAGAGGGCATCCGAATCCAATCCATACCATTTCTTACATGCAGCCTTATATGCAAACCTAATATGCAACATATCATTTATACAAGGAAACATGCACTATAAACATACCAACTAACCTACATAACTCTAAATATCCCTCCCACATGCTTAGACAAAGCACTATTCAAAGTAAGAAAAGTAAGAGAAAGGAAAGGGAGTAAAAGATACCGATCTCACTGGGTTAGGTGCTAGGTGAGCTAAAGTCTCCTCAAAAACTGGACGCATAGAGCATCAACCACTCCATTATAACTTCAAGACTCCATTATAACTTCAAGACTCAAGCCGCTCCTTCAGATGCAATCAACATCGTAAAAGCTCATCGAATGCTTCCATATAGGGCTCATAAGCATGAAAACAAGAGAACATTAAGATCATCACAATAAAGTTAGTGTTCTCTTTAACAAATCAAATTCCCTACAAAAATTAAAAGATAAATTGAAGAAAGTTTTCTATATGAATTTTATATGGTTATCTGCTAGGTATATGTAATATGGATCAAGGGAGGTATCATACCCCCTAAAGTTACTTAGGACCACAAAATTATCAACATTCCCATCAAGCATATCAAACACATTGTCAACATTGTCCAAATCCACATTACCGTCACAAATAATAGGATTAACAATGGACACATCAAGATAATACTTAGCGAAGGAGAGGGTGATAACCTAAGGGAGAAAACATGGCATCAGTTGAGGGGATCAAGAAAGACATGATCATCAAGCATGAGACCAAAACATAACTCAACAAAGGTATATTCATCATAAGCATCTAACCTAGCATCAATCCCAAAAGGCTTAACCATCTCGAGTGAGGTACACTGAGTTGAAGGGTAGAATTCATTAGGAAATGTTAGGACAACATCAATAGTGTTCCTGGATGATGCAAAGTTAGGATGAACATAACAAGCATAACACGGATATGAATTTACGTCATGGTTAGAAGAGTTGCATATTTCATACTAAATAGGCACAACAGATTGCTCTAAATAATAGGATTCAACAAGAAAAGCACAAGGGTTTGGGAAAGGACACCCAAAGACACGACTAGCTAGCCTTTCCAAACTAGGATGAATCCCAAGTGCGACTCAAGAAATATCATGCCTCATCAACACCTTTATGATGAAAACTCCAATACTCTAAAGAGCACTAGTTCACTATTCATCCCCTCATCAGCAAAGTCCAAAAATTTTCATTTCCCACACAATAATCACATTGAGCAAAAAAAGCATTAATCCATTTAAAGTACCTGTAAAATAGTTCATGCTTGAATTGATGAGAATCAAAAATTGCCCTTTTTTGGATTTAAAATTTTTAATTTATTTTGAATTTTTTCAAAGAAAAAAAATACTTGTCAAATCTATCAAGAAAAGCGCAATATTCAGAATTAGTCATCGAGAATGACACCTAAAACTTGATAAGTCACGAGTGTATGGTGGCGTTGTAGCAAATCAATGTCGATCTCACAGATCAGATGAGGTCAAGCTCTCAGGTGATATTCCATCAAGATAAGCTAAGCAAATCAAGATTATTTAAAAATTTAAATTAAACTAAGGTGCAAACTAATCTAATGGATGAATAATCAAGTAGTTAAACAAAACAAGCAATCATCCAATCTACAAATCAATCAAGCACTTAATTGGTTGTTTCAAAATCAACAATCGAAATATTAAACCCCTCTTTCAACGTGGATTGAAATACCCAGTCTTAATCAATTATCAATTTTCACAGACACTTGATTAGTTTCGATTAATTAAGTATGCGGTTATCAAATTAGCAGTTTCTCGAATAGTCTGATTTTCTCAAGACTTCACATAATCAATTCAAATCTTAGGGTTCCAATATCAGATTTTACTTTTTAGTATTTCATCTAATACACAATACATGCAAGAAAGTTATCAATTCTCTCACATGCCGACAAGCATCTAGGATTCAATACAATGAGCCAATAGATTCTAAATTACCAAAGAAAACGACACTATATTAGAAAAATTAACAAGTACTTGCATAAATCCAAGATCAAAGTAACTAAACTAATCTAAATTACAAACATGAATCCTAAGGTGAGAAAAGAGAAGAGAAGGAAATAGAATTGCTCAGCCAAAGAACATGCATGAATCGTCATTGCAAACCCGACATGGATCCTTGGAAAATTCTCCACTCCAATTAGCTCTCTCTTACTCTAATCTAATCTAATCTAGATGGTGAATATGATGGTGGATTGATGCTTAATGATGGCTGAAAACATGTTTTTATCATGAAGACCAAGACAACTAAACGTCAAAAATGCTTGGAAAGCAAACAAATGTAAAGAAACGAGGAAACCACGAATGAAGGAAGCCGCCATGCATGTCCATGGAGACCACCACAGCTAAGCCGTGGTGGCCTCTGCATTGCTTAATTTCTTTTGTTCTCGTTGTCGTTTCATCTTGGAACCTCCTAAACTATGGTACTGGCAATGGTCTATCACTGTTGGGTGTTTTCAAGTCTTTTTTTTAAACTCATTCTTTGATCCATAAGCGTTGAAATCATTTTTGTACTGACGTATCTTGGGGCCACAAAGTCGACATATGCACAAACTCATGAATCACACGATACGCTAGTGTAATAGCAAAAATATAGATATAAATCACACAATTAAGCATGTGTATTAATTTCCTAAAATGACTCCTAAATACTCAAATAGTCGATGCACATATGAGATTCATCACGAGTTCATCAAGATTAACTTTGGTGGATCTAGAACTTCATAAGGAGAAGCATGAGGCTTCATTATTCATAGCTGGGAAGGAAGATTTATTCAAGCAATAGTATTCAACCAAGGAGTAGCATTAGCTTTCATAGCAGCTTATATGAAGAACGACATCAAAGCAACAGTTTAAGGTCATGAGATCCAAGTTTTGAGACAAGATATTCAAACCTATGTTCAATTTTGTAACAATGTTATATTATAATCCATATTTGGAGGCAAGAGAATTGTGCAGATAACTGACTAGCAAGATATAATTTGTCTTTACATTCTATAGTAGTGTGAAATGAGGTCCTGCATAAGGAACCTTCTTTGTATCATATATGATGATAATTTAGGGAGAACCATTAAGAGAAGGATTGTCTAGATTGTATTATTTACCTCTCTTACCACCAAAAAAAAAGAAGCGTCACTCACTTGACCATAGGTTCTTTAATAAGAAAATGGTACTAATTTTAATCACAATGAATTAACGTGCCTTATAAGCTCTTCTGCTTGGTCATGATCCAACCTTGCGCATATGCCACATACACATCTTTCACACCTAGTATAGATAAGCACTGGAGTGAATGTATAAAATTGACGAACACTGAGACAATCATAGGTGGAAGACTCCACCTCCGTCGTGGATTTTACTAAATCATGACAGAGCACCTAGAGGAAATCCTGGGTCAGTTGGAAGTCTTTAGGGGTATGAGAGGCAAATAAATAGGTGGTTTGCTTGAAAACATGGAATGTTTACCCTTTTTTTAGGGAAGAACTAAGGGTTTGTTGTAGGGACTCTGAATCACAAGTTTGGGATTAATATTGTTGGTGGTGGTGGAGAACATTAAGTGCCAAACGATGTGTAATGCAAGGCATGAACCTTTGATTTAGGAAACTTAAGAAGCTAGAGTCCTATGGGGGCTTTTTTTCCACTACTGAGGGAGGCGAAATGAGTAGAGTATATGCTTGTCAATATTGAGGCATCACTTGATTAGGGTTTTGTTTTGTTTGATGATCCTTTTTGGAAGATTTTTGACGCTTTGTATGCATCGTAAAATAGGGGTAGTTTGCTCTCAAGTTATTTGTACGTAATAGGATTTCTTTTTGGACTTGACCCCTCTTCTGTGCCTTAGAAAAACAAAGCTATTAGAGAGATACATTTGATTCTGTCTCTATTTTGCCTACTTAAATAGTGTTGTTCAAAAAAATAAATAAATAGTGCTGAATGATAAATTGATGATCAAACCCCCTATTTGAACAATGACTTAAACTCCATATTTAAAATTTTGAGATCAAAATTTATTTTCTCATATCAAAAAGCTGCTTCTTTTTTGGTCTTTAACCTTCATTTCAATTCTTAAAGGAAATCCTTCATTTAATTTAAGTTTACTGTTGGCAAACAAGATATTGCTTTACTGTCAGAGATATCTTAATTCACTAAATTCAAATCCAAAACCTTATTTAATGAAACAATTGTAAAATATTCATCACGACTTCACATGAGCAACTGATATGGCCTCAGAGCTCTGGAGCAACATGACACCGTTCAACTACCTGGGGTTCCCACCAAGCACCAACACCAGAAGTGTTTTTAGCATGGCAACCAATGATTAACAAAAACTAGTGTAGGAAAAAATTCTGTCATTTAAGGATAAAACATCACCCCATAATAACATGGCCATTTTCTTACCAAGAGCACCAGATACTTGGAGGAATATTCAGTGCCAGATCTATGATTAAGATTGGGGCATCTACGGACATCCCTCACCTTAAAAAAAACAAATTCTAATAATCTATATTTTGAAGAGGTTAGATCAATAGATACGGACACTCCTAAAATGGACAGTTTAGTAGATGGACGTCCCCATTCTATATACCTGGATCCGCCACTGAAGATATTGTCAAGTTAGCTAATGAAGAAACTTGTGCTACAACAATTTTTCCTTAAAGGCTTAACCCTTAAGTTGGGTGATGGGAAATATGTTAGATTTTGGTTACATAAGTGGATTAGTGACGACTCATATAAGGAGTTCTTTCATATTTTTTTCAACCTCTTAGGGCATGTTCTTTTCGTGGGTCAATTATAAAATACCAACTTCAACCCACTCTAATCCACTTCAACCTATTTTAACCCATTCCACTGTTTTAACCCAGTTCAATTTATCACATAAAAAAATTCAACCCACTTCAACCTACTTCAACCTACCTCAACCTACTTTAACCCACTTCGCCCTTTTATCTATTCCAATTTACTCACAAAAAGAACGGACTCTTAGTAGTAGTGTATGATAAGATTGGCTAGTTCGGAAGGCCTAACTGGAGGTGGCTACTGGACTGGAAAAGGTCAGGGAGTTGTGGCAAAAAGAAAGAGCTCACTGATTCAGCTGTCCAACATTATAGACTTAGTCATCCGCTTGTCAAATCAATATGAGATTTTAAGTGGAGTATTCTGAACAATAGGAAAAAATTCTCAGTTAGATCTCACTTTATAGAAGCCTTAATGAAAAATTTTGAGATTATCCAATTGACCCAGTTTTGGCGTACATGATTCTGGAAGAAATTGGCTCGTCCAAAGGGGAATTCAGATATGGCTAAATTTGCCGAAGAAATTGCATATAAAGCTTGTGTCATTTAAGAAAGGAATTTTACAACTTGATCAAGTTGTTTGTACTCTGTCACGAACAAGCTGAAGACATCCGTTGTTTCCTTCTCCCTTGCAAAATTTCATGGCGCATTCAGACCCAATGTGTTGGTTGTTCGAATGTTTGATTGGCTATCCCTTGCCAAATAAGCCTTTTTTTTTAGTTCTTCACTTACTATAAAATTCGGAAAAAAGCTCCAAAACGTGTGGATCTCACTCTTCTTTGCAACGCAATTTATTACGTACAATCGGGACCGACAACTCAATTGTCCAATCGGGCCCGCCACCAGCTGTCAATTATACAGAAGGTGCTTCCGATTCAACATTAATTATAATCAGCATTAATAGTATGAATGGATGGGTAGTCGAGTGGCAAGGGTATTTTATCAAATGGGTGAGGACATGGGTTCAATTCGTGGTAA
>NCQV01091978.1:707-10946 GCA_002740545.1 Lophocereus schottii | reverse complement strand
TCGGGGGAAACGAAAAGAAATTTCCAACCATCGGTGACAGTTAAACCGGTTAAAAACCGGCCGGCGGACAGACGTGGGAGTAGGTCCCACCTAGCACCCACTACCGAAGAATTGATGCAAAATAATTAACATTTTCCTGACGAAAAACCTCATCATTGGGGCCACCCAGAAAATACTGAACAAAAAAGTTGTCAAAATTTTAAAAGATTAAATTTTTAAAAAAAAATCGGAGGAAAAAAAATGGTAGCTTGATTGTTGGGTTGGAAATTGGAACAGGAGAGAGAAATAAAACAAAAAAACAGGGAGGAGGAAAAGAATGAGAGAGAAAATCCAGGGGGGGAGAGAGAGAGAAAAAGGAAGAACAAAATAGCGGGAGAACCAGGAAAAATTAGCCCCCCTGTTGGAGCTCAATCTTCTTTCCAACTCTTCAACAGAAGATGGAATGAAGACAGGTTCTAAGATCATCATGATTGGTGAAAAGGGCAGTTTTTGGTTTAATTTCTTATATGATCATGTATGTCTAATTTAATTTCCCCCCTCTACTGCCTTCCTTTCTTTCCATTCCGCTATACCCACAAAAATTTTCGTCAATTTGGTTCAAACCCAGAAAATTTGAGGCTTACCCATCAATTTCAGTAGGTGAAAGTTCAATTCTTTGATGCCATTTGCCGCCTACTTTCAGGTAAACCCTTATTTTCTATCTTAATACGTACATATTTCTCCAACCCCTTTTTGCTTTTTCGAAATATATATTGCTTGGTCGTGAGGTTATTCTTTAATGCTCTTATTCCAGAATGTCTTGTATTTGAAGGGTTTTTTTGTAATTTTGGTTTCTCGTTTTGCATATTCCAGCTTTGCTCATACATTGGTGGTTATCCTGGGGGCAGAATCTGTTGAGCTGCATCCCACATTGCCCTCCATCAAACAGGGTTTTCATTGTGGCCTGCATTTCAAATATTACAACAATGGGAGACTCAGAATTTATTGCTGAATTCAAGAGAAGGGCTGTTTTTCTGGTTTATGTTGTAATCATTTAGTCTACACATATATTTGTGCACACCGCCTGTTTGTAAATTTGTTAGTCTTGTGGGCTTGGTGGTGTTGGGATTGGCTATTCTGTATAATTTGTTTATTCTTTGATAGTTTCTTTGACCAGTCTTTGGTCATTGAAGGGTTGTTTTGTTGGACGGAAACCTGGCGATTTTGTGTAGTATTGATTTGTGTAGTTGCTGGCTGTTGGGGGATGTTCTTTGTAGCCCCACGATTCCAGCAGTTTGTTGAGCAAGCAATGGGGGGAAGATGGAACACTTGTAAGTTCCAAATCATATGTTTTGTTGTTTTGATTCTTGGTTCGGCGTTTCAAGGCTCGTCGTCACTTAATCTTGAAGGTAAAACATGATCCTTTTGGAGATTTAGTGAAGAAAAAATGTTGGATCATGCTCTTTTGGTTCAAAATTTGATTGCTGTTTTTCTTTGTAACAATGTAGGATCGATCCTGTTGAAATTTCAGGCAAGACTATATTCAGATCCTTATAACTCCCTTGCAAGTTGGCATCCTGAAGACTATGATCCATGTAACTGGTTTGGGGTTAATTGTGTCGATGGCGAAGTACAAATGCTGTAAGTTCTTGCTATGTTTGCTCTAACTTCTTTGATTCACATAAAAGTTGAACTCAGGAAATAGTTATCTAATTCATTGTGTGTCATATACCGAAGAGTTATAGTATAGTTTGAAAATGTTTGCTAGAAAATAGAGGAAAGTGTTGCAGTTTATTGAATGCTTTTCTCTTTCCCATATAGAGACCTGAGTGGACTTTCTTTGGGAGGAACCCTGGCACCTGAGCTTGGAGACCTTGTCAATTTAAGAGCTCTGTGAGTATTGTTGCTTACATTTGCCCCTTTTTTTTCAATCTTCAAGGGATTGTCATGTGCGACGGCCCTTTATCACATTTTTGGAAGGAGTTATTTCTGCTTAGTTGATTAATCTGTTGCAACTTTTTTGTTTGTTGGAACAGCGTGCTTCACAGTAACCATCTTTGGGGCACAATTCCAGCGGAGTTCGGATATCTGACCAAGCTTGAAGTACTGGACTTGAGAGACAATAATTTGACTGGAAGGATTCCTGCAGAGATTGCCAATTTAGTGTCATTGAAACAACTGTAAGCACCATAATGTAAATATTACCGTTACTTTTTTGTGCTTTAAGTCCTCTTGTATGACTAGATCCTTTTGTCTTACTGCTGTAGGCTTCTGTGTGATAATAACTTTGAAGGACCTATCCCTCCAGAGCTTGAGGACCTCAGCCTGCTGTCTGAGCTGCAATTTGGTGAAAAATTTGCATCTGTTGCTAACCAAAATTTTAACCATTGGTAAGATGTCACCCCTTTTAAGGATATGTCATGAATAAAGCATCAGACGCTTAGCATTCTCCATTGTTTGATGTATTCAGTGTCATAGTTTCATGCTATCATAAAACATGCCAATTATTTGCTGCATTTTACAATGTAATTGTTGCTGATTATACATTTATTTCAAGGCCAACATTTGCAACAGAATCTTCGGTCAATGAGGGGGACAAACACATCATTAATCTGGAAAGTGAGTTAACGGTGTTCCTAATAATTTATTTTTGTTACCAGCTTAAGTTTATGTGTGGAAGCCTATTTGATGTGTTCTGTTTGTTATCCTAAATTTGTTCTATGTTTGGCGGTTATCAGGTTCACATGAACTTAACCTACATCAAAACAAGCATAATTTAGCTGGTATTTTACGCCGTAGATTACTTGAACAGTCCAGTAATCTCGAAGCTGTGCCACCTAAAACTAACAGCCCCCCGCAGATCACCTCACAACCAATTTCCAGAAGTAGTGGCTCTTTTCCAGCTGTAGCCAATGAGAAGAACCCAACTCAAGCATCATTGCCCTCTGATTTTAACCCTCAAAATGATAAAAAACCAACAGAAGCAGCCAATGATGCCCAATCCGAACCAGGCAAGGCAAGATCTTCTGGAAAGGTGTGGGTATATGTTACTGTCGGTCTTGGGTCGGCATTCCTGCTCCTCGTTGTTGCAGCTTTATTTATTATTTGGAGAAGACGAAAAGCAAAGCCCATTGGACCATTTAAAACAGGCATCAGTGGGCAATTGCAGAAGGCGTTTGTCACAGGTGATTCTTCTTTTTTGTTTTTTTTTTTGGCTCATTACATGCATGACTGTGACTTTGATGTTCTTCAGGCCTCAATTATCCAAATTTAAAATTCCAAAGCACCTTAGTTGCTTCATATCCCGTAGGTTCTCTAATATGATAGAATGCCTGATCTTATGTTACATCGTGAGTAATTGAGTATCATCTTGCAAATACACATCAATGGCATACTGACGTGTTGGACTAGAGAGACTGATTTTGCAGTGTTATATCAAAAAAACAAAAAGAGCATGGATTTACATTATCTCTTCAAACTGCTGAAATGAGATACTATAAACATGGAGCATGGAAGTTGCATGCCCAAGGAGATTTGTTTCTGAGTTTAATTTCACTTCTTCTGAGTTTGTACATATCACTCAGGGGTTAGATTTTGCAGTTAACCTCAAGTACCTACGTTGGCTAGCAAAACATGGGTATGGGAGCCTTGACTCTTGTTACGGACTAAGAACACCCAAAATTTTTCCGAAATGGCAGAGTTCAAATCCTGCACCGTGTTATGTAGTTATCAATTTAATTGTGTATGAGTCGGGCTGAGTAAAGCCAAAGATACTTATCTTTCAGCAGTCTTAAACCTTTACCCTCTCATCTGTCATTTAACCCACCATTTTGATTTGCATTCTTAACTGAAAATCGGGTTCTGGTTGTCAAAACTGCAGGTGTCCCTAAGCTGAATAGACCAGAGCTAGAAACAGCTTGTGAGGACTTCAGCAATATTGTTGCCACTTTTGATGGCTTCACAGTGTACAAGGGAACCTTATCAAGCGGGGTTGAAATTGCTGTTGGCTCAACCACAGTCACTTCTTCTGCAGACTGGTCACAAGCAGCAGAATTAGCGTATGGAAAGAAGGTATGTGGACAATGACATCTTCTGAAGATCATTGGATTGTCAACTTGTAATTCATGCCTTTTACTCTTGGGATATATTGTTGATTTTGGACATTGGAAACATTGCAGATCGAGACATTGTCACGGGTGAACCACAAGAACTTTGTCAATCTTCTTGGGTACTGTGAGGAGGCTGAGCCTTTCACTAGAATGATGGTCTTTGAATATGCTCCAAGCGGCAGCCTCTTTGAGCACCTTCACGGTAATTAGCCCTTGAGTCTACCATGTGATGAGGGTTGTTCTGGTAAATGTTAATTCTTGGAGCAAGACTTTAAGAAAGGTTTTTGAACCCATTTTTCTGCTCTTTTTTGTGGGGATTTTGCAGTTAAGGAAGTCGAGCATCTTGACTGGAATGCCAGGATGAGAGCTATTATGGGAGCAGCATATTGTCTTCAATATATGCACCATGATCTGAATCCTCCAGTAGCACATTCGAACTTGACCACATCTTCCATATATTTGACAGATGATTATGCAGCCAAGGTACAGCATTCCTTTACGTTTATAAATGCAGTTGCTTGCCCGTTTTCCTATGTTACTTGGTTCTTGGACTCAGCCGTAGAGTGTCCAACCAAAATACCTGTCCAATATGGGGATCGCCAATCTTCTGAAACTTTGGCGCATTTTTGGTATACAATGAAGTGTCGGCTCTCTATTCCGTGTTTAGCAATTAAGCATCCAGCATAGACACTTAAGTGCAATGAAGCCGCGGAACATCTTAGCTTTTGTTATGCTCTTTTGATCCGCCCTCCCAAATATATCATACGTCCTGGGAGTATATGCTCCAGGTGTCGCGTAACTTTTTTGCCTGCACGTATTTGTTACATAGGCAATCTTTGATCCACATGCGTTTACATTGCTCATGGGGATGCATACTCTTGGGAGCATGATGTAGGCCCCCTCCCCAAAAAAAAAGAGGCACATTTATGCTGATGCGAAAGTGTTCCCTTTGGATATCTCAGATTGCAGAGAGGCCATTCGAGATTGTAAGAAAAGCCATGGATTCAGTTGAAGATGGATCTAGCCCTGCCCCTGTATCAAAAACCCCTGCGGATCCTGCAGAAAATGTTTACTGCTTTGGTATGCTATTGCTTGAAGTCATCACCGGAAGGCTTCCTGATTCGGAAGAGCATGGATCCCTAATAGACTGGGTAATTTCCTGCAACGCATGTCTCGTGAACTTCGACTCTTTGCCTCTATGACGTTTAGAACTACATAGGTATCATATCTGATTTTTCATTGATCGATTTTTTCAGGCCATGCCTATATTGACCGAAAAGGAGAATATCAAGGACTTGATTGACCCAATACTCAAATCTGTCAAAATGAACGAGCTTGAAGTCATATGTGAAGTTATCCAAGACTGTATTAAACCGAACCCTCTGCAAAGACCTACGATGAAAGACGTCACTTCTCGGTTAAGGGAAGTAATTCCCATTGCACCAGAAGCAGCAGTACCGCGACTCTCTCCCCTCTGGTGGGCCGAGCTAGAAATCCTATCAGTGGAGGCAGCTTGATTTATTGCCCTCTAAGTCTCTTGCTATGTTGAAGATTATTTGTATGCCCTTCTTTCACTATAATCACATGCAGAGGAATAGACTTTTGAATGATCCCCCTACACTGGCTCTTCGATCTCGTCTGTACAACCCTACCTATTTCCTGTGATTTCTTGTGATGGTTTTGCATTATTTCTATTCCTTGATGATTTTGTTAGAATTTTGTTGAAGTAGCTAGTGTATATTGAGAAGTATACGACTTATGTTCGTTATGCTTCTAGTTTGAGGTGTATAAATGAATCTTGTCGAATTCCACAGCCGAACGTTGAGTGTTTCATTTGCAAACTGAATCTGTTGGGTTTGAGATAATGAAATATGTCTCGATCATTCTTAGATTACAAAGGTTGATGTGGTAAAGATCAATCTGAAACCAACACTCCAAGGATGGTTAGAAAAGGTTCAAATGACCTAAAGATGCTCATATTGCTCATTCAACTGAGGATTTATCCCTTCTTGACAGTCTATAAAATATGAAACTATACAAATCAAGAATGTTTATTATGGAGCATTAGAAAAATGTCCACCAAGCATTGACAGCCTATCAGCAGGTGTAATCAGGAACCTCTCCCTCCGTTTCAAAATCATAGTTACATTTGGAAAATATGAGAAGATAAGTATTACTGGTTTTTATTAATAATGCATGATGAGTAGGTTTTCAACTAATCAAAATACTAAAAAAAATCATGAAAATAAAACTTTCACAATTATACAAGATTACAGAAATAGATTTTTTGACAATAATCATTCGCTCTATGTCACGGGTCATTACTCTCTCCCCAAAAGGGTCATTACTCTCTCTCCAAAATGTCAGTTTGATTGAATTTGTAGCGCCACTGTTTATAAGCTCAGAACCCTCCTATCACTTATCCAATATGAGAGTCTTATTATTAACATTTTTCCCTGCTAATCATGTGATGCCCTTATCACAGATGGGCCCCTTGCCTACCTATTCCGCAGAGTGTATGATGAGAGATCAGCCTTTGATGATAGAGTAATGGTCCCGCGACACCTGAGGTTTGACCCCGATGGATAATGCACCAAAAAGAAAGGGAAAAAAGAAACAAATAAAAAGTGGAAACCCCCGCCTATTTTTTTCCTTTTCCCGGCCATGGGAAAAAAGGACAGACGAACTCCCGAGTCCCGACCCCTCAACCTCTCTTCCCTGTTTCGAGACAGATCGACCAAGAGCGAGGGGCGGGGGGGGAGGAGCGAGGGGCGGGCGGGCAGCGGCGGCCGCTGTGGCGGTGGATATAGCGGTGGCGAAAGCTGAGGCCAAACCCTAATTAACGGCGGCCAGGAAGAAACGGCTCCCATGCGAGTGAAATTGAAGAAAAGCTCCTAAATACAATTTGAAATACTCAGTTTGAGGCCATTGCATTTGCAGGTAACCTGAATCTCTGTCCTTCACTTTAATTTTCGATTTTGTTGTAGCTATTGTCTGAATATCGTAACTGTGGTGTGATTATGATTTGATGAGTTAATTACTTCATGATGATGGGATTATCCTTGACTGACACTGGTTTAAGCTAATGTGGTATGGCAAACGGGTCGGATCCTAGAGTTGAAAAATGTTGGACTAGTTGTCTATGTGAATTGCCTTGACTGTGACTGTTCAACTTGTCGTCCGTGTGAATGACTCCAACCTCTGTGTGTGTGTGTTTATGATTTAGTGCCCGATGTGTTAATTTTTTTTAAAAATCATTAATAAGTATCGAAGAAGTGAAAAAACGATACAATAATTAGCCAAATTAATCAAGATGATTAATTTTTGTGTCATTACAATAGATGAGAAATTCTGTTACTAATAGTAATAACAGTGATGACGGCGGATGCTGGTACAGGTATGGTTGCCTACATCTGGATCTCCTCAGATCTCACGACGATCCATACTGGGAGGTGGTAGTGTTGTTGTGGTTATTGTAGTATTGACATTTTTGCTATATGATCATATTTGCCATCCTCAACTGCCTTCCCCCAATATAATCTCACCAAACGTCAAAACCCACCACCATTTCTTAGGAACAAAATTAATCGTCTGGGGATTTCAACAACCATCACATTTTGCCCATTACCAAATTGATCCTAAATGTCCATTACCAAATTGATCCTAAATATCAGCCTATCTTTACTGTTACTATATATAGAATCCAATTCGATGGCCGCTATGTTTGTTTGGCCTATTTTTCGCAATTCCGACTCCTTGCATCCCATTCTCTGTTTTTGTTACGTCTATCGCTTGACTAGCAAGCAATTGAAGGGGATCCAAAAAAAACTGCCCCTCCCTTCGTTGGTCTCTCGATTGGTGCTTGCATGGTCTATCCTCCTGCTTAATCTTTGTTTCGATCCCTCCGCTCCTTGGCATCCATTTTGTGGCAGCATTTTGATCTCTTCCCTCTCCTTGCGCTGAAGTGCGAGCCACAATGGCGGATTTTTGAAAGTGTAGGGCTTGCAATAATCTGAGCCCAAGGCAGCAATGACGGCCACAACAACAATGTCGACGACAATGGAGAAAAAAGGGTCAATCTTGATGCAAAAATATGAACTAGGTCGAGAATTGGGCCGAGGCACATTTGCAAAGGTTTACTATGCAAGGAACCTTGCATCAAACCAAAGTGTGGCTATCAAAGTCGTGGATAAAGAGCAGATTCTTAAGGTTGGGTTAATCAACCAAATCAAGAGAGAAATATCCGTCATGAGGCTGGTTAAGCATCCTAACATCGTTGAGCTCTATGAAGTCATGGCGAGCAAGACCAAGATCTACTTTGTCATGGAATATGTCAAGGGAGGGGAGCTCTTCAATAAGATCTCCAAAGGGCGGCTCAAGGAGGGGGAAGCACGAAAGTATTTCCAACAACTCGTTGGAGCCATCGAATTTTGCCATAGTCGGGGGGTGTACCATCGTGATCTGAAGCCTGAGAATCTGCTTTTAGATGACAATGGAAACCTCAAAATCACGGATTTTGGGCTCAGTGCATTGCACGATTCGAGGAGGCAAGACGGGCTCCTCCACACAACATGTGGTACCCCGGCCTACGTCGCGCCTGAGGTGATCAACCAGAAGGGGTACGATGGGGCCAAGGCAGACATTTGGTCATGTGGGGTGGTGTTGTATGTCCTCTTGGCTGGGTTCCTTCCTTTCCATGACACCAACCTCATGGAATTGTACAAAAAGATTAGCAAGGGTGAATTCAAATGCCCCGGTTGGTTCCCACCGGAGGTTCGGAAACTCCTATCCAAGATACTAGACCCGAACCCGGAAAAAAGAATAACCGTCGCACAAGCCAAGCAAAACCCTTGGTACAGAAAGGGCTTCAAACTCCAACTCCAATTGCCTCCTACTAATTTTAATTTGAATGGTTTTAATAACCCCGCCGCATTTCAAGACCTGAACCCGAACCCAAACCCAAACCCAAACCCAAGCCCTAACCCGTTTGTCCCACCCATCACCCCAAGGGATGTTCGGGCCGCGTTTAAGATAGAACCGGAGTGCGGCACGAGCACAAGCTCAAGCTCGGGCCAAGGATCCGATCAATCGCTCAAGTTAGAAGGGGATATTAATAGTAAGTCAGACGAACAGCAGGGTCATCATGATCATCCTCAAGAACAACACACACAACATGACATGGTGAAGCTGAACGCATTTGAGATCATATCTTCCCTGTCCCCCGGGTTCGACCTCCGGCGGTTATTCGAGACGGACCCGATAGAGTTGCGGTTCACGACGGCGAAGCCCCCGGCAGTGGTGATCTCGAGATTCGAGGAGGTGGCGAAAACGGAGAGGTTCTCAATAGAGAAGAATGGGGAGGGGATGGTAAAGCTGAGGAGCAGCAAAGAAGGGAGGAAAGGGCAATTGGCGATCGACGCGGAGATCTTCGAGGTCGCCCCGACGTTGCATGTGGTGGAGGTGAAGAAGGTGGCGGGTGACACCATTGAATACAATGATTTCTACAATCAGGACTTGAGGCCTGCTCTTAGGGATATTGTTTGGACTTGGCAAGAACATCAACCTAAGCCTGAACAGGTTGTTCATTGAATTTTGAATTTCAAAATTTGTTAGTTCATTGATTTGATTTTCGCAAATCAATGTGAGAAAGAAAAACAAAAAGAGGTCCTTGTAAATTAAAGGTTTTCTAGTTATAATTAAGGTCTGATTTTAATTTTCACGGTTGCGTGCATGGGAAAAATTGAGAGCTCATTAAGCATCAGGTCGTGCAGCAATTTGTAAATCAGGAATTTATAACGCAGAAATCAGTATTTCGGGGCTAATGATATGATACTGCCTGCTTCTTTCTATTGTTCAACAACAGTGACATCCAATACAAATTTGACATGCTTCCAAATGTCATTTATAAGTTCTTTCTGACGTTTTATGCAATGCATGGGTTGTAAGATTCAATTTATGTAGATTAGGGTTCTGTTCTTTTCGTGGGTCAATTCTAAAATATCAATCTCAACCTATTTCAACCAACTTTAATATACCTCAATCTACTTCCACTATTTTAACCAAGCTCAATTTAGCACATAAAAAAACCTCAATGCACTTCAACCTATTTTAGCCCGCTTCAACCTACTTTAATCCACCTCAACGTACTTCA
>NCQV01091976.1:13505-28117 GCA_002740545.1 Lophocereus schottii | reverse complement strand
ATATATATATATATATATAGACACATATGTGTACCTATATATCTATATGTGTGGGTGTGTATATGTATGTGCGCGTGCTACCGGTCGTGGGCATTTGTGCGGGCGGGCAGGCGGTTGTGTCTGGGGGGTAAGCATAATAGTCAATGAAAAGGCATACCTGTCTTTGCATTGTAAAGTAGTCACTTTGGGTTATATGTTGAGGTAAGTTCTTGCTGTGCTGTGAGTTAGTCTCTTCACCGGGCTTGTGAATTGAATCCTAGGTGCTTGTTTGCAGCGTCCAACGAAGGCCTTGGCTCCTTTAATGTTAGAGGATTATCGTAAAGTTATGGTTGATCGAATGGGCGATGTAGAGCAATTTACAGCAGCCCATATTGATGCTTGTATGGAGAAAGGTATTCACTTCATGCTTTCCTTCGCAATATTACGGCTAACCTCTCTTGACTTTTTCTGGAGCATGGATTTGTTGATAGTGACATGAATGGTGGTATTTGAAATATTAGATGACTAGATCTTTTACAATCTAACTTGTCAAAGAAAAAACAGTATCTGTCTAGCAAGTGAGATCAGTACCATATGATGGGGAAATTCACTTTTCATGAGAAATTTGTTGGTTTTAAATTATGTTATAGTATGTTGTCTTGGTTTATTCTATTTTGCTTTTGTCTCTATGGAGGCTTTTGGTTGGTCATCCTCTTTATTGTTTTCTAATTGTGCTTTTTTTTTTAAAAAAAAAAACCTATCGTCTCATTATCGTAGCTCCTTTAGTTACAAGTTCAGCGTATTTTAGTTGGCCTCATTGTTTATTGTCTTTTGTATTTGTAAGTGGTTTGGCACTCTACTTGATCATTTATAAGTTATTTGTCCCCTTCTCTAGTAATCTCCTTCCTGCACCTCCATGTTTTCCCTTCTTGCCAAGCAAATCTCCCTCTCCAGCCTCCGTTCTAGACAGGCTTTGGTACTGTCAGATTGCATGTTGGATTGAGTGTCTGCCTTGAATCTTCTTTTCTGTTTCTTATAAAGTATGGTTTACTTTTACTACTTCTTGTTCATGTGTTGCCAGTGTTGGTAATCTCTTCTCCTCTTGCCTTCTTTGTTTGGGTATTTGACTTTGTATCATCCTAGTGATCTTCAGCCTATCTTGCTTTTACTTAGCTAAGTCCGCCCTCCTGCCCCCATGCGTGTGGCCCCCATGCGTGTGGCTCAGTCTTTGTCTTAGGTCTTGGTTGTGGAGTTGGATCACATCAGGGGTGTCAATTTGGGTTGATGATGGCGACTTCGTTTTTGTTTTATTATGCGGTTTTACTAAAATGTCCTTTTTAAGTTAACGAAAATGCCTTTTGGGTTTAATATAATATTTTTTAAATTTTATTTTTTCTTCGAATATTTTATTTTCTATCATTCTTCTTCATCCATGTAATAAGTTATTTGAGATTCGTTTATATTGCTATTTGGTTGAACACTATACAGTATATTTGAAAGTTAATTCTAATGAAGCTAACGTTGTCTTTTATTAAATTTACAGTTAAGGGATGAACACTTTCAAGGAGGCTAGAGAGATAATTTAACCTGGATTTATAAAGATTTAGAAGATTTTGTCTTATACTTCTTAAAAGATCTTAAAAAGTCCCATGCTTGATCTTGCATGTAATATTGTAGATTTGGTAGAAAATAATTTATTACACAGATGAAGAAGAATAATAGAAAATAAAATATTCAAAGAAAAAATAAATTTAAAAATATTATATTAAACCCAAAGGCATTTATGTAAACTTAAAAAGGACATTTTAGTAAAACCACATAATAAAACAAAAACGATGTCGCCATCATCAACCCAATTGACACCTCTAGATCGCGGACCCATCTTCGCACATGTCAAATAAGTTAATTGCCTTTCACCCTTAATAGCTGGTGTCTAAAATGTTGGAACTCTTTCATGAAACCCTTCAAATTGGTGGAAGCTTTACGGAGGTGATGCCAACTTAAAATGCCTAGGACACCATCTTTAAGGTAAAGAAAGCAGGGATATCAATGGAATGCTCGTATTTATGAGGTGGGTAGGCATCATAGTTAGAACGGATTGTAGGACCTCATGATGGTGGTTAACAAATTAATGGCCTTATTATAGTGATGTGGGACGCTCTTGGAGCAATTCATACGAAAGGGATAGTTGGTGTAGGACGCTTTTAGAGCAATTCCTATAAGGAAGGGGTTTAGAAGGGGCTTAGGATGCTGAATGCGCACACAGAATCTGTTCTTGGCTCACACAGAACCAAATATCCGCACGTAGAGGAGCTTGACATTCAATATCAATTGTTATTCATAATCTACCTTCTCCAATTACATAAAGGGGTTTGTATAATTAAGAAGCTAGTTGACATTAGGAAACCTCAATGATAAGATAAAAAATTGAAAAGGATGAAAATATATAACTTAATAGAATCCTAATACACTAGGAAACTAAGGTACTATTCTTTTTGTTGGCAAATTGCAGGCATGGAATGGGTGGGAGTGGGAAAGGGGGGAAGGAGTGGGTGGGAGTTGGTAGTAGTGGTTTGTTATATGTGGGAGTTGGAAGGAGTGGGAAGAAGTGGGAAGAAGTAGGAAGGAAGTACGAGAGTTGATGTAAGTCATGTATTTTGTTTTTTTAATGTAATCTTTTATTTGTGATAATAATTACCGTTGATAAAATTTTTTTAGACTAAAAAAAATATTTTCTGTGTTGACTCGGGTACGAAATATTGTTTCGTGGCCATTGTTATCTCAAAAAAATTATAATTTTTGTTATTCGTAAAACAAATTGCGTATGTATTTTTTTATATATATTAATCAAATACGAACAACGAAAAAAATATACATATGTTCAGGCCCCGTTTCTTTTCGTTGGTAAATTCAAATTTACCAATCTCAATCAACTTTAGCCCACATCAATCTATTTCAACCCACTTCACAAACTTCAATAAAAGGATATCCACTTCAACTCACTTCAACCAAGTTCAACCCACTTCAACCTATTTCAGCAAGTTTCTACCTATCATACAAAAAAAAATTCAACCCACTTTAACTCGCTTCATGGACTTCAATAAAAAAATATCAACTTTAACCCACTTTAACCAGCTTTAACCCACTTTCTATTATTTTAACTAATTTTTATCCATCATACAAAAAAAATTCAACCCGTTTCAGTCAATTTCAACCCACTTTAACCTACTTCAATCCACTTCAATCAACTTCAAGGTCAACTTCAATCAACTTCAACTCACTTCTCACTATTTTAGCCAACTTTTACGCAGCATACAAAGAAAAAAAAAATTTAGCTTATTTCAATCAATTTCAACCCATTTCAACCCTCTTCAACTTCAACCCACTTGTACAAATTTTAACCAATTTCACCTATTTATCAGCCCATATTGTTCAACGAAAAGAACACGTCCTCGGTACACGAAAACAATCATTTGCAATTTGTGTGAAGAGTTTCGAATATTTTGTTACTAATGCACACGGCAAAAGTATCTGCTCAAAATATACGTACAATATATCTGCACTTCCTGTCAAATTGCAAACAATGCTAAAAAATTTACACATTCCTTCATTATGTCGGAAAAAACACCTGCAATTTATCACGAATAACGATGAAAAAAAAAATCTGTGACACGTACAGCAAGTAGCAACAACCATTTACACTTTGGTGACCTTTAAAAAATATTTCGTAACCATTGCCAAAAAATAAAAATTTAAGCAATTCTTCCATATACAGAATCAAACCAAAAGATCGACCAATAACTGACATTTGCTTAACAACCCAGAAAAAAAGTGTTATTTCTTCAATATATATAACAAAAATTACATCATCTATAATTTTCGGCACGACTAACAAATATTTTTATAACATCCGAAAAATAAATAAAACTTTTTATAATTGTTATAAAACTATTTGTACACATAATTATATAAATTATAAAAGTTTTCAAAACATGAAAAACAGTAGTTATATAACTTATATGTAGGAGTGGGAAGGAGTAGGTGAGAGTGGGAAGGAGTGGTATTTTTTTTAAAGTGTGAGAGGCTGTGTGAAGAGGGGGGAAGAAGCGGGTGGGAGTCTGAAGGAGAGAAATTGTTCCATTAAACCACGAAAAGAACAGGCCTAAATCTTGATAATATACTTCTAAATATCTTTATTTTGACAATATTAAAGTACACCAACATAAACCTACGAAAATAATGATAAAATATCAAAATACTTGAAACCTGTAAATATTGAGATATACATGTATCTTCTTATCCATCCTCTATTACTATCTTGCATTATATAGCCTAAAAGCAAGAATTCAAAATGCAGTTTCAGTCGCGATATGGAAAAATCGCTCTGATGTGGAATCGCAGCGAAAACACAGTTTGGCCAACTCAAAAACCTTTTCGACGCAGCTGTTTTGTTGCAGATCGGCCACATTTTGAATCCATGCCTAAAAGTGGCTAGGGAGGACTATTCATATGGTGTGTGCTTATGGCCCCTAGTAGAGCTAGATGTCCGCAGTAACAGGAAATTTTGGGATGATTTGGGTGGTTTGATGTGGACATTCTAACTTGAGCATCCTTCTATTGAAGGAGACTTCAATGGACATGTTGGCTTGTATGCAAATGGCTATGGGAATAACTATTGAGTTTTTGACGTTTTGGGACTAGAAATGTGATGGAAATGAAAGACAAAGTCAGTCTAAATTAAGAACTTAGGGAGTATATTTGTAGTTGGAAAGTTATATTTTTATGATGTTTTTGTAATGCCTTTGTCTTAGAATCACTGTACTCTTTGACTTGAGGCAAATATTAAGAAGTGCAAAATGGTATGAGGGCACTTGTTACTTTATCCAAATGAATAGGTACTATACTTAAGTTTTCTGTACGGAATGCAGATTTACTTCGCGCCTTTAAATTGCCTATCCAGTTCTAACTAAAGGAAAAATGGAGGTGTAATGATTAAATAGGAACTACGAAGTAGGACAATCAAATTGAAACAAATTAAAATGGAAAGGACGGTCATTGTGAGGTGGAGTGAGTTGTATTATTTTCGTGTAGGATACTAGAGGGTGTTTTAGAAGAGTCAAACTAAGGTTCTTTGGGAGTGTTTAGGCGATAATTGATGTCTTATCTGTATAGGTTTTTGTTTTATGTGGTTTCCCAATAGTTAATAACTGAATATTTCCTTTTTAATGAGAACAGTTAGGCTTGAATAATTGAATCCAGTTCATCCAGAATGATTTCTCCCTGCCTTGCTCTCTCTGTTTCCCTACTTTCTCTACTGGCTCTCCTTCTGCCTTCTTTCTCGTGATTTTCGCTCTTGCATTGGTATTGGACCTAATTGTTCTGCACCCTGCTAGTGCCAACACCACTGATTGCCATAAACCTTAGGTCCCAAGTTCAATCATTATCCTGCTTCAGTCGTTTTACCCAAAAAAAAAAAAAAATTGAAACTTCGCCTGGGGAAAAAAATACATCTGCCCTGAAATTTCTTTCTGGAATCCAGGTTGCTACTGTTGTTTCACCATCTGCAGTTTTTCATCCTCGACTCTGTGCTGCAACTGTTAGCAATCTAGTACTGCTGGAAAAATTTCGGCTATAAAGTTTTGTCGCTCAGTGATCTATGAACATGGAATATAATGACTCGGAGTTACACTCACATTCACCATCAATTCTTTGCTGTACCAATGAAGGTTCCCTATAAGTGTTCTTGTTGTATAGGCATGCAATTGTAAAGACGTAAGCCTTCACTTGATTTTCATGCTCGTCTTGACTTTTATGCACAGACAGCAGCAATTCATGCACTGTAAGGAAGGTATACATATGAGTATATGATGATTGTTGTCAATTGAATTATGGCCTTCATGCTGCAGACAGCATCCTGTTCTTAGGGAATAAAACATATTGAGCCACTTGATGTTTCATATCTAAAGACGTGTATCAGCTTATCAGGTTACTTACTCCTGTCATGCTCTCAGGCATCATATTGTTGGGACTTCCTTTTTGCCATGTCAAGACTTTCTAAATGAAGGGGGTTGCTGTAAGATCTCATACTTGTGTCCAACATTAGGTTTCAGCTAATCAGGCTGAGAAGTGGAACAAGTCACTTGATGTTACCAAGTTTTTTGTGCTATGAGATCAAAGACCTGAAGAATTTGAGAAAAGAATATGGAAGAAATAATGGCGATATTGATGACCTGTGCTGGCCTGTTCTTTTATTGCATCGTTTGACATGGTGGATGTTGCATGGATTAACACTAAAGGAGACTGAAAGAAGCTTTGTGCAGTAAAGTTGGATAAAATGAAGATTTTTCATCTCAAATTAATTTCCATATTTTGACCAAGTTTGAATTAAGTAATATTGAAGAACAGCCCCAGGGTTCAATGATGGCAAAAGTTACAAAAAGTGTCAACTTTGAAACTACTACATCACGTTGTAGACAAAAATTGTTTAGTTTAAAACGACCTACATATGTTTGCAACACTCTGCGTAATGGAGTGATGTACATATGCCATTGATGGAAGTTGTCACACTGATTTCTTCATTCCCAAAGAAGAATTGGCAAATACCTACGCTGTATGTTTCCGGGCCACACTTTTTTTCCTTTTGTTTTTGTTTTTGGGGATGAAGTCTGGGGGAAAAATGTTGTTAGTCCCATTCATAGAGTAACCTCGTTGTTTTTGTTCTCCGTCCCACTTCTATCTCATTATGAAACTCGAGGATGAGTCCTTTTCCAACCAAGGGAGAATATTGAGAATGAAGAACAAAGAAATAAGTGTGATTTCTTCTTGCCTTCTTCTCTGTGTATCTTTTCCTTCTCTATTCTTCCTCTCTAACCCCTCTCCCATCTTCTCCCTAAATTTCCTCTTACCTATTCACTGTCAAATTGGAGTTTGTCAAATTGGAGTTTGTGCATCAGTGCTCACTGTGAAAATAATGTAGGTACTGTGATTCTTGACCTTTTTTGTTTTTTTTGGTTGTGGTATTCCCTTTACACAAAGGAAGGAAAATTTAATTACTGTTAGAGTGGGGATTGAGTTCCCAATATGGTTGGAGCTAAGTTCTCAACTGCCGTGCAGGGTAGACTTTTTTGAATGTTGTGGATAAGACCATTTAGGAGAGCTTTGTTTGTTGTAGTTTCCCCCCTTGTGCATGGGTGACATCCCCTTGTTGTCTTATTAGTGTAATTTTATTGATTCTTAATAAAAAATTTTAAAAAAAGGAGTGGGGATTAAAATAGAAGATTAGTTTTACTCTACTGAGAAAACATTATCAAGTAAGAATTTCTGGAGAAAAAAACTAGGAGCCCTCAATCTATAAGAGAATTTTAAGAGGAGACAAGTTATTTACTTTTGCAGACAATCTTCGGGTGATTCCATTACCTGTAGAAAAGGGATGGCAGTAGCTTGTGATTCTCAATGTAGGGAGGCATGTTAGGAAGCTACAAAAAATATTAGTTATATCTAGAGGGAGAGAGAAAAACAAGTTGTAGGGAGGATTGTTGGGTTGAATGAGGATAGAGATTAGTGAAGACTACGGTCAAACGAGCAAGTTTTAGATCTACATGGGAGTGTGATGTTGTCATATGCACGTCTTGCTATAAATTGCCAAATAAAGAGGCAAAGGAAACCATTAGCATTACTTGAGCTTTGAGTGTTATACAGGCCATTGAAAGAGGTATAGTCAAGTTAGTAATGGCTAAAGATAAAAAGACTGGACACTTATTTAGGTAATTAAGGGCACCAAGGACGTGAGATGTGCTATTAAGAAGACTAGGTGCGTGTAGAACAGGAAAAGGTTAAGGAAATGTGGAAAAGTTACTTTTGTATGGCCTTCAATGAGCAAGCCTTTAGCTGTGCTCAAACAGAATGAGATATGTGTTGCGTACAGGTTTATTCGGCATATGAGGAGAGTGGAGCTGAAGGATGCCATTTAGAGAATAAGGTATGGGAGCGCCATGGGATTAGACCAAAATCTGATTGAAGCTTGGAAAAGACTTGGTGAAGAAGGGATTAATTGGTTGAACAATTTATTCAAGCTTATCTTGAGGTCGAATGAGAGGGTGTATGATCAGTACCAAGGATTCAAAATGCGGTTTCGGTCGCGATTTCGGTTTCGGTTGCGATACGGCAAAATCGCGCTAATGCGGCAATCGTGTTCCATATCGCTGCTATCGCGGCATGAAAACGCGGATCGCCCAACTCCAAAACCTTTCCAACGCGGCCGTTTCGTCGCAGTTCGACCACATTTTGAATCCATGATCAGTACAGCACACATGTCATCTTATAAGAACAAGGTGGGCATAGAAATCGTACCACCTATAAGGGCATGAGGGGATGAACTACTTGTTGTAGATGTGGGAGTGAGTGGGTGATCAAAAAAAGACTGTGACTGTGAAGGCAATAATCAATTTCTGAGAGTAAATTTGGTTTCATACCATGCAATGCATCACAGAGTCTGCTATGGTAGAGCTTTACAAAGACAGTTAAAATGATTTTCGTTTGGTGCTATCATTTGGAGAAGGCGTCTGATAGAGACATAGAGTAACCTATTTAGGTTCTAAAGAGGTCTACTGAGAAGAAGGGTACATCAATAGTGTACATGCAGGTTATAGATGATATATGTAGTGGGGAGAAGGACATGTTCTTGTACACTAGGGGGTATACAAGGTGCTTTTTTATTGTCAATGGACTTTGCCAAGGATTTATTTTAATCAGGATTCTTTTTTAGTTATAAATCAGTGCTTGAAGTAATTCAAGATTGTGCATCTTGGTGTATGCTATTTTCAAATGACATTGTTTTATTGTACAGAGGGACGACACTGGCAAAAAATGGGAACTTTTGGATAAACCCTTAGGGTCCAAAGGTTTAAATTGAGCGTGACTGTAATAGGGCAACTAGAGTATAAGTTTGATGTAGATCAAAATTTATTGAATATTTGTAAGAATTGATGGCCAAATTGTTGCAAACATAACACCATGGCCACAAGAAAATAGAAAAGGAAATCCAAATTCGGGGAAGAAAGTGAAGAGTCCATTGAGGATTTTATGTGAGAAAACAATTCTAGTTGATCTTAAATGGAAGTTTTGCTGGACAATTATTAGAGCGGGAACTCTATGTGGCATTGAGTGTGGTCCAAATCTAGCAAGTGCAAGCCCAAAAGATGTTGATGGAGGAGATGACGATGTTGCCGTGGGTGTACCATCGAGAGAGCTAAGAGAAAAAGAGGTAAATATGAATTAGAGAGGTTAGTAGACATTCAGTGACCCATCTCATCTTCCTTGAAGACATGACCTTGATAGGATCGGTGTAGTCTGTCCAATTCAGGGAGTTGCTCTGCTGTCTTTTTCTTAAAGTTCATTTTAGCTTTGGCTTGGTTGATCCAATTTCTTTATTTAAATATGTGCTTCTTGTTAGCTTAGTTTTTTGCTGCTTGCCTTATGGTCCCTTTTCTTGGCTACTTCACTGTCCTCGAATTGGTTTTCATTGATTTTGTTTGTGTTACAATTTTGACCTTATTTTAGAGTCTTGTGCTTAACGGTCGGAGAAACTGGGATTTGTAGATAATATTATGCATGATAGCTGGAGGGCATGATGATTTTCGTAATTCCCCCTTTTGTACATGGGTGGCATCCCNNNGGCGTCTATCTAATTCAATTTTTTGATTACTTATAAAAAACTTTACGTTGAAAAATTTAAAAGGTTATCATGAGTCTTACAGAACTAGTTCCAAAACTAGCGTCTTTGCCACATGTAAGGTTCTTTATGTCTAGATACTAGACTTGTTTCCGATGACCCATATTAGAATGGTTGTTGGGTGGTTTGCTCTTGGTAGTGCTTAACGATGTCACGAGTATACAAGGAGGATTCAAAGTGCAGTTTGCGGTCCTGGTTGTAGAAATGGGTGTAGCATTGTGGAATATCTCTGATGCGGCAATCCTGTAGCATATTCCTTTTGTTACGGAGTGACAAAGCAGGCTCACCCAACTGCAAAGACGTTCTGATGTGGCCAATTTGTTTTGGGACAGCCTCATTTTGGGTGCATAACCTTTTTGAGAGAGTGCCATGATGTTTAGGGGATGAAAGATGCTCGAGAATGGCCACGATGATATTTTCTGTGCATAAGCTTCCTTTTCTACATAAAGGACGAATGTACAAATTCAAAAACTGTTCATGAAGTTTTGACAAAGTCGTGCTATGATCTGGTTTTGCTATCTGCTTATGTTCGTTATTGCTTTTTCTTTCTATGTTGGTTCTATATATTGCCTTATTGCCATTAATTATTATTTGATTCGAAGCAGTTATGGGAGTCAGATGTCAGCAGCTCTCCCATTCTATTTCATATTTGAGCTAATATGGCTTTTCATTTGCAGTAATAGCGGTGGACTTAAAGCAAACTGTGCGAGTTGATGAAGATCTTCAAATTCGTGCTTATTATGCTGGCCATGTAAGATTTTCACTCTATTCTCTTTCTTTTGAAGGTGTAATAAGCTAAGATATTAATCTGCATTTGTTTTTGCGTGTTTCACCATCATCCGTTAACTCCAGTTGTAGTTGCAATGTGTTTATTGTTTAATCTGCACAAATGTGATTGCTAGCGGATTTTTATTGAGGTGGTAAACGGGTTGGTTCAATGATCGTGTCAACTTCATGCCTGTCTTGGAGACGATTTAGATCTACTTAATAACAGTCATGTTTTGACACTAAATGGATTCAAATCATGATGAGTCAAAATCAAGTTATACCATGTTGGGGTTGTGTTTCTCTCAGTAATTCTAGGTGGTCTCATGATGTTTAACGTGGCTGGTGAGGCTTTCACAGCTTTAGATGATTATCTTCCTCCCCTTTCTCTATGTATTTTGGAGGGTTTGATAGAGTTAATACCTTACCTGGGTCCTAATTCGTCTCAAATTATGGATTGTTATGCCTTTTGCTTTGAGTTATTATGTCGTATGGATTAAAAATGTTGTTCCGTGATGAAACGGTTGCTTCCGACGGGTTTTCAAAATGAGCAAAATGCGTTTTTGCTCGACAACAGGCGCAATCTGCAACGCGATTCCGCTTAGTGCAATTTTGCACAGCACAAGCAAAACAACATTTTGAATCCTTGAGTCTGGTGATCCATATTCTAGCATAAAGTGATCCTAGAGGCATTTTAGATAAATAACTATGATATGTCCCTCCGTTGCATTTGTTTTGACAAAAACTTGTGGCCCCAAAATACCGTAAAAGTTTAATTTCAACAATTATAGTGTTTAAAAATTGGAAAACCCTTTTGAACCATATATTGGTAATTTGTAAGCAATAGATTTTGATGCTTATTTTCATAGTCTCCCTAATTTTCGACAATGCAAATAGGATGGAGGCAGTATAAAGTATTTCTGAATTGGTGTGGTCATGGAGGACAATATGTTGAATATTGCTTGACCTCTCTACAACTTTGGCAGTGATCAATGACCATGAATACGTGGTGTTGCAGTCATATTAAAGAATAATAGTAATTCTGCACATCTTATTAGCAGTGATATGGAATTGGGACTGCTGTGGTATTGTTCCTAATATTTGGGAACTGGAACTAGAACCGCTTAGAGTGGTTCTTGTCTTTGTGCCTCAAGGCTTCTGCTTTGTTGGAAAAACACATTGCTTAGTCTCCTTCAGAAAAGAGCCTCCTTGAAGGCATAGAATTGCATACGTTTGTGTGGGAGAACGCACTATAGTGATTGTTGGTGGTGGTATTGGTGGCTGTACAAGTACTTAATTTGTTTGCTACCCATCCACATATGGTAGAACAAATGCATAAACTATCTAAACCCAATTACAGAATTGATTAATGTTTTCTCAAATTAGAAACACATAAATTTGCTATCAAATTACTTGCTGGGCTATGTGTTGTTTTGGCATGGTGTCTGGCGTGGTATCAAGTGTCTATCAACCATTAAAGCCTCAATTCGCACATCTTCTCAGAATGACTATCTTCGAATAGGGAACAGGAGAAGTGGTCTCTTAGAATGAATCAAAAGCACTAGAGCTTGGGAAACAAAAATCATTGGGAAGAGGAAAGCATGTTAAGTCTATTTGGATTTACGTGCTAGGGATGAAGGTTGCGCCCAAAGTCAATGATGTGATGATTTGGCCCCATGATGTTTTTGGATATTTTTCCACTAAGTTCTTAAGAGGCCTTGTGATGGACTTCTGGAAGGGTCTCATCTAAAAGTCATCTAAAAGTCAACGGCCACTGTCACACATATTCTCTCTTTTTGCTTTGATTAAGTAATCAAAAGTTGTATTAAGAAGACACCATGGGAATATCACCTATTTGCAAAAGTAGGCCATTACAAAATAGCATCATGCCTTCAAGCTCTCTACTGTAATCATATTGACAAAATCCAAAAAAGTCAACTTTGTACCAAGAATGAGAACTTGACTCCAACTATACAAAGTTCTCAAGAAATAAAGTTTGAAATCATCAATAGCCCTAGCCTTGCCCCAAAAAATAAGGCCATTCTTCTCCTTACATGTGCTCCACAAAATAGCCAAAGGCATCAACTTCCAAACACCTAGGACCCAACTCTTCTTTACCTTCTTCTCCATGCCACCGAAACCTCTCTTATGGTTTGAGGTTGCAGCCAACTAACCCCGGTCAGAGAAAGCGACAAATGCCACAAAGTGGAGACCCACCGACAATGGACAAAAAGGTGGTCTACTGACTCCTCCCCAAAACACATAGGACATCTAGTAGCCAACTTGAAGTTTCTGCTTTTGCCTCCATTGGAATCTTTCCTTTTGTGGCTGCCCAAACAAGGAAGCATGCTTTGGTGGGAGCTTTAGGCTCCCAAATCGCGTTGGTTGGGAAATCAAGGGTAGACAACCCTTTGTACGTATCCTTGCAATAGCTTATAGCTTTTGACGCTGAGTTGTAAGTCATGAGGCCAAAGAATCTCGTCATTGCCCTCATAAGAGACCTTCATATTAGCAAGTAAAGCCAAAAGACGTAGCACACCCTCTTCTTCCCAATCATTTGGGCATCTCAAGAAAGCAATATTCCAGTTGTACTGATTCCCATTCCAAGAGACAACTTCAAGAGAACTTCTGAACTTCATACACAGATGCTTCTTTCATGCGAGCCATCCTAAAAAGATGTGGGACTTGAAACTTAAGAGGCTGATCGCCACACCACACATCATGCCAAAACAAGATCCTTGGCCCATTTTTCACCCTATAACTCACAACAGAGCAAAAATGGTCGATATCACTCATAATAGATTTCCAGCAGCCCACCTCATGAGCATAATAGCTCTTCTTACTCTACCAGCCCACCCCATGAGCATAAGAGCTCTTCTTACTCCACCAGCCAGAATTGTCCATTGTCCAACCCACACTTCCTTTCGATCATTGTCCATTGTCCAACCCATACTTCATTTCTCCACATTTCTCCACATAGTATCCTCTTCCTTGGCAAACCTCCAAAGCAATTTGGCCAACCCATACTTCATTTCGGTTACATTTCTCAACATAGTGTTCTCTTCCTTGGCAAACCTCCAAAGCCATTTGGCCTTGAGAACTTTGTTCATATCACGGAGATGTCTATGGTGGCTCTTGTAGGCAAGATTCCTGCGGAGGATATGATATACTGAAAACAACTTTCTACGTGATAGATTTCTCTTGTGTTTGTCTAGTTGGGGAAGGACCAATGGACCTGGTCCTTTTTCTTGGTCTGTGGGCTTCTTCTCTTTGGCACTTAGTGGGTCAAGTTCAACTGAGAAAGTTATAGATATTTTGGTTAGATTGAAAATGAAGGATGAAGTGGGGTTGGGTCTTTTTTGTCATCAGGAAGATGATTCCCTTGGTTATCTGGTGGAGTATTTGGAAGTTGGCAGATTTTTGCAGCCAAAGGCATGTCTTATTAGCAGATTCACCTCTTTTCCTTTGAGATCTTTGTATAGAAGTCATGTGCTGAGTGGAGAAAATATTTGACCTTTTGCTGAAGGCTATATCATTCAGGAGAGGGTGGGTTGTGAGGGCATGATGGGTTTTGTATTTGCCCCTCCTGTACATGCGAGACATCCTTCTGTTGTCCTAATCTAATTTTTGATGCTTATTATCGTAATGGCTTTATGTTGAATATGCTACTAATTAAGTGATGGGCTCTCTAAGTTCCTGTACATACCTTTCTTCTGTTAAGTTACGAACTCAGCTTTTACTTTCAGCCTGAATGTTTAGTTACTATGCCTTCTCTACTTGTCATTGAGGTGCAATGGCATATTTCAGGTCATTGGAGCTGCAATGTTCTATGCCAAAGTGGGAGATACTGCTATAGTCTACACAGGGGACTATAATATGACGCCCGATAGGCTTCTTGGTGCGGCGCAAATTGATCGTCTACAGTTGGACCTTCTCATAACTGAGTGAGCATTTTTTCCATTTTTTTAATTTAGTTTCTTTCTCTGCTGCTTGTTAGATTTTGTGCATCTGTAATGAATTAGTGATCTACTCCTCCTACGTTAACTTGAGACGGAGGTATGAAATTGCAGAGCTGACTTGCCCGCTGCTCCCATGTGTGCTCTCTCTCTGTCTCTCTCTCTCTGTGCATTGTCTTTAT